>VXAA01002184.1:0-24912 GCA_013399115.1 Anseranas semipalmata | reverse complement strand
CCCGGGTGCCGCCGGCACCCTCCCCCCACCACCAAGCGCACGCTTCCGCCGCCGTTCCCGCCGCGGCGGCCGCGCTTCAGTCAACCCCCGTCGGCACCGCTGGCCTGGCTGCCAGCCCTCGTTCGCCTCGCCCCAGCTGCGGCCGGTAGAAGTGCCCCCGCACGCCTGGGGAAGCCAGCGGCTCTGGAATCAACGGCCCCCCGTGCCCGGCTCCCCACGTGGCCCCTTCCCGCGCCGCCGGCCCGGGTCCCCGGGTTCAGCCGACTCGGTTGAAGTCTGCGGGGGGACAACAGTAAAGCATAGGAGAGGTGGGGAGAGCTCGCTCGGCTCTTCCACCCTTCCTCCCGAGAGCGGACACGTCCGTGTGGAGGCGCGCAGCGCCAGGCTGTTGCTCACAGAGACCCATCGGGAAGTCAGGAAAGGAGAGACGGAGGAGCTACAGGTGTTTGATTTAGTCTTCGGGAAAGGGAAAAGCCATTTCGGTGCGAGGGAGCGTCGAAGTGGTGAAAAATAATGCCGCTTGCATTTTTAAAAGTAGCTGCTTTCAAGTGTAAGTAAAGGTGTAAATTAAGCCCACACAGTTGCTTGTTTGTTTGAAAGAACACTGTCGGGGGGAGAGAAGGAGAAGGGAAGAGAGCTGTGAGAATTAGAATAGAAAAGAAAAATATACTCACAAAAAGTTAATCGTGGCTTGGCACGATTTGGGAATGTATCTTAATTCACATCAGCACCACAAAGTGCAATATCCTTTTGTAGGGCTGGTAATTATTGTTCAGTACACGGTTTAATAGATGAAATGGTAATAGGAGTTGAATGTGTCTGTAGTTAGAAATGATGACGAGGCTGGTCATTGCAGACATCATTCAGCGAAGAAACTGGGAGAATATTAAAGGCATTAATCCTGATACAAAACATAAGTGTGACGTGCATACAGGATTTCTGCATAAGAGGTAGAGAGGGTAGTCAGTGTCTTATTGCACACTTCAAAGCTGCATTTTTCACAAAGGAATTCCTGCTAGGAATTTAAACCCCAACAGAAACTATTGAAGTACTTTATATAGGCCATTGCAACACCACCTGACAAATATTTGATTCAACAGTTTGATCAACTTCAGAGAAATCAGTACAATGAAAAAGTTAAGTAAACTAAATAACACAGGTGTAGAATGCAGTTCCTAGGTTATATATGTTATTTTTCTAATAGCTGGATTCTGAACCATAAAAACAGACATCCCATCTGAAATCTTTTTAATGGTGGAATTTGTTTGCTTGTTTACTGAGTACCTTTCATCCAAATATTCTGATTTCTTTTTGATTAAACACAGTTTAGACATGTTTTTGGAGCATATTATCCAACTTGGCTTGGCTAGGGTGGTTTTTTTGTTTGTTTGTTTTGTTGTTGTTGTTGTTGTTGTTTGTTATGGTGACATCAATTATTTCTATCAATATAGTTATTGACATTCTATTATATCACCTATGCACAAAGTCATTGGAGGGCTGCACCTTTCTAAAACAAAGATCTGATGGAAGTGACATGAATTCTATCTTTCTTTGCTGGTTGGTCAAACTACAGTCAGATAACAAATCTTTATAGTATTAATATTGACTAATTAGAGCCTGTACAAAGCAGAATCCACAGTTGGAACATAATCAATAATTTGCAGTGATGTAATTCACTATAGACTCAACCAGATGATGAACTAATATAGGTTTTAGAAATAGTGTGGGTGAACCCACATGCTAAAAGCAGGCAAAAGGCCATTGTGGGAATAACACACATAGAAAAATGAAGACAAAGATAAATTAAAACAATATTTTGTCAGAAGTACTTGAGAGGTTGTGCTTTTATGGAATAGTTCCTTGGAACATCTCAAAGCATTTGTCAAATATGAGTTAATTCATTTACTTCCTTCAAGATAAGTAAGCAATATATAAGGCTTACTGTACCTGCTATTAAAATGCAGCCATTTCTAGACTGAACTGCATCATTAATTCTGCGCTGCCAGTACTCATGGAAGTCCTCAGGTGCCTGAGGTAAAATTTAGGACTGACTCAGAGTATATTAAGTATACCATCATGTAACAAATTGTGACATTTACAAGCTTCTCTAAACAAGTGAAATGGTGGCAACATTACTCCACCGCAATTGTTACATGCTCTTCAAGTGGTGTGTGTGATAGCTTTGCAAACCATCTCATACTGAGCACCCATGTGCTGCATGCTTTACAATTACTTAGGAGACTAGATCCTATGTGCTGGAGAGTTTAAGCGGAGAAAGACTGTCGTTAATGAAAAAGTACACTGGGATCTAGGTTTTTTAGTGATCCAGAGCTGAAATTTGGGGGGAAAATGAGGTTATCATTTTTTTTTAATAATATTTGTAAGTATTAAGAATACTAAGACTTCTTCAGATTTGATTTTTGAAATATTCATTTTGCTTCTCAGCATGAAAACAGCATGCAGAACTTAAACACGTAATATTATTAGTCTGCAGTTGAAACAAAGCAGGGTTTAAAAAAAAAAAAATCTGAATTCAAAATGTTGTTTCAGACTGCAGAACTCCACAGCTCACCACTGTAATACCAGTGTATTGGCACACAGGACTGAGGACACATTCTCCCCAAGCCTTCTCCAGACTTCTCTCCACAGTAGTGCTGCAGGAGATGAACACCATAAAAATGAAGACAAGCAGTGTAGCTGTGCCTGATGGGCACAGTAGTCTAAGAAGTTGAGATACCTTATTTTCCTAGATGTCTGGTGAACAAGTGTGTGTTGTAGTTGGCCCAGAAGGCAGCAAGACTGCAGGACTGGACTCCTGTATGTGGGCAGGCCTTCCACACTGCTGTAGCTCTCAAAGTCAACTAGGCCTTCAGAAAGCTGTGAAATAAAAAAACATATGCTGCTCCCCTTTCTTGAGATTCACTTGAATCATGATGCTGACAGAGGTTGATTTACTGGCATATATAACTTTTGAACTTGGAGAATGGTACCTGTCTATTTGACAGCTGTGAGGAATAACATCTTCTATTTACCAACAAAAGAGCAGTGTAAATGCTTCCTCATACTGTTCTACTCCTTATCTGGAGAGATCAATTTTAAAAAATGAGTTACAAGTCCAAAAAGTATGAGCTATTCAGTCCTTGTCTCACTGCTATAATTTTCTATTGCTTTGTAATGTCAATCGAACTGAAGTCAGCAGCTACTGTGATACAGGTCACATCTGAACAGTTAGAAGCAGTAAGCACTGCTGGTTAGCTCAGGGAATTCCAGTGGGATGGGGAGTGTTATATGTGGAGTATAAAGAATTCTATATTCTCTTACATGTGGCTGCCTGGTCCCTGGTCTGTGTTGGAAGCTTTTGTCTAGCTCTTTGTGGTACAACAGTAGCTCTCTGGTGCCTTCCAAAGTGTAGATATCCTCACCAAGAGTTTAACAGTTTCAACAAGATGTGCTGAGAACAGATGAAGGCTTTTGCGTGAGGTTGCTTTCTTGAGGTTACTGATGAACTGTGAAGTGTAAGGATCAAAGTTGTTGTGTTTTTTTGGTTTTTTTGTTTGTTTGTTTGTTTGTTTTTTGTGATACAACCCAGTAGACTTCAAGCTTTCTAGTGGAGATAGGATTCAATGAGCAGTCAGCCTGTGAGCTGCAGGGAAATCTCTCTTAGTTGTGGGGAAAAAAACTATGTAGAACCTATGTCCTCTGCTGTCCGTCAGTAGAGACTGGCCTGATATTCATGTATAGTTTCAGCAGGTCTTTTGTTATGCTTATGAGAAGTTTTATCTATGCACAGTTAAGTAGTTATTGCAATACGAACTTTCTCAGATGTTGCCAAGTCTACCTCTCTCTTATCAGCAAGTATGGGACTTAATTTTCTGGGACTGTACTTGCCCATTTTTTAAATGCTACATTGACATGCACCAGAGAGCTACAAATCATAGAAATGTTCCATGGCTATTAGGAATTAAAATAGGAGATAAATGGTATTTTTTTATAAGCTTGTTCAGCAAAAGTGGGAAATAGCAAAGCTTCACTTGAAGTATAATGCACCCAAGTAATTCTGGCACAAGCCGAGAATGTAAAAGTGAAGATTAGCATAACCAAGAAATCAATAATGACAGAAGCTGTTTCTCAGGCAATGAGAGCTGATATTAGTAGCACACAGAGGGAGTGAATGCCCTGTCATAAAAGGACTCAGGGAAAGACATGTGGGGAGGGAGGCCAGTGACCCAAGTCCCAGGGTCTTCATTTGTTCTAGAAATTTAGCTAACTGTAAAAGAGTTTTTGTACTAAGATATATTTATTTTCTTCCTGAGATCTATCCACTTCTTTCCTGTCCTTCCTGCTAAAGTTGGAATATTATTTTAAATTATTTATTGACACGGAAAAAAAAAAAAACACGCTTAAGTTCCTTTTAATCTAGAATGTGTTTGGTGTTGCATTTGCTGATCTCTGAGTGAGTTATTCTTGCCCATGGGAAGAGTATAGCTGGTACATTCATTTAGAGAGTTGAGTCAAGTGCAATGGTGAGTAGACAGGAAATATTCTGTAAGTCCTGAAAGGGGTGTTTACAGTGGAGATTATTACATTTCTGAATTTCCCACGCTACATAGATTCTGGATAGATGACTGGTGAGCTCAGGGAAAGAGAACAGCATAACTGCTTTCAGTTTTCAAAGGCTCAGGAAAGGAGAGCAGTCTGCAGTTTTCCAGTTTTCCATCCTTAAATAAATCTGTCTGATTTCACCTGAATGTTTTTTTTTTTCTGAGATTCTCTCCATCCCAAAGTGATTTTCTGCACTAAAGGAGGCCTAGAGAACATGCACTGGGCTCTGTGTCACAAATAGCTGGCAAAAATTTCACTCCAGCATACAATTCTCCAGGGCTCTGTAGGAATGATGACTGAGCCAGCTGGAATACTTATTAATGGTGCAGTTGTAGAGAACTGTCTAGTCATGTCACCAGAGTCTGAGATTCAATCCCATGATCTCACTCTAAGCATCCTAGTACTTTATCTGCAAGACTGGTATACATCCCATGTTTTTCCTCTCTCTTATGAAACCCTTACTCTAGTTACTTGAGATCCTTTGCCCCTGCGTGCTTACTTGTTGAACAGACTTCCACATGAAATTTTACTGCATTTAAAAGAGGATTTCTAATGTCCAATTAAACTGGAAAATCCATGCCTAACAGATTTTAAGTATGATTCTCCATCTAGTCATTATCATTAATAAAGTCATAACTTCCTGAGTGGTTCTAGTGTGTTGTTAATTAGTGCCTCTGTTCTGTATCCACCCCCTCATTGTGGAAGTCAAGCTGTGGGTTTCTTCCTGGTTTTTGGACCCTGTATAAACCTCAGTATACACTAGCACCTTTTGTCCCAGAAGCAGTGTCAGCATCCCTCATACTTGACTACCAGTAGAAAGTGAACAGCAGTGTTCCCCAAAGGTACATGCTGCCTGTTGAGACGGCTGCCTCGCACACAAAAGCATTAAAATGACTGAAACAACATGAAGTTTTCCCAATGAGAACCAGGATACTCCTGATTTTTCCTACTGTTCCTGTGGCACACACAGTATGGCCTTTTCCTGAGGCCAGACAGGGCTTCTTTGACTCAAATTGCCCATGTGAAACTGGCAGGGTGAAGCATGATGGACCTCACTCCTTTGATTCATATACTGCTGCATTTTTTTTTAGTTAATTGCTTGATTTTTCTGAGACAGATCCCATCTGGCCCTGATGTTTTGTCAGCCTTGTGATATTCTAAAAAAATTTATAACTATTTTTGGCATGATCTCAACTTCTGACAGCATTTCTGTTTTCTTCCCTAGAAAATATATGGCTGTTCTTGGCATCTTTTCCACATTCCCCATTCCTTATAAACATTGCACAGAAAACTTGTTTTTATCAGTGTCTGCTTCTTTATGATTTATCCTTCTGAGGAGCTGTCTCCTCAAACCTGTCATGTTCTCAGGCTACCTCTAATTCTTCATCAGAGAAAGCATTTGTGCAATAGTTCTGTCAGTCTCTACTTGCTGTTTTTCTCGTCAGCTTCCCATGTACTTCTGATTTCTTTGTCTCTTGTTACAGGTTTTTGCTGACTTCAGGTAGCCTGCCCAGGACTTTAATCCCAAATTGCCTTCTTGCACACGGAAGAGGAATACTTGTGATGACAATCTTTGCAATAGTTACAGATGCCATGTAACATTGCAACTGAAGCACAAGGGATTTAGTCCTTAATCCTTCCAAGACAGATGGATCTAATCCTTAAAATTGCTTTCAAATGATCCAAAAGTAGAAAATAGGCCTTCATTTATTCAGCTAATCAAAGAGAAGGTCAACAGAAGATTTGATTGCTTTATATGCATATTTATGCAAAGAGATGTGATCTAAGTGTGTGGAAGGCTTTTCAGTCTTGTTTACAAAGGCACAACTAGATGGATCATGAAGCTATCAAGAAAGCTTTCCAACCTAGATACTTCTGGGCATATAACAAAGGTATCGTGCCATTACCCGCTCACATACTGAATAGTTCTAGTGTGATGGCTGAACTCTCTCTATACATATATATCACTGACCCCATATTAATGGAGAACAATATATCTAGCAAGTTGTCGGCTGTGTGCCTGAAACAGAGAGGCAGCAAACAGACTTCACAATCACAACCAATTATGATTCTGCAGAAGTCTGTCACTACTGTCAGGGACAGAAGTGATCAGATACATTTCTGTCAGCCTAGCAACATGATGATACTCTAGGAGAGTTTTTAAATCTTCCCCAAAACTTTCGTATGTCAGTAGATTTGTTATCATTTGAAACTTGCTATCCTTTCTATAGGAATGAACAAATACATTTGCCTGTGTACTGTCAGAGTGAACTCCCTGCTTTCTGAAAAAGAAAGGGTATGTGATCTGAACACTGAAATAAAATCTTAATTGTTAGGATTTGGACAGACTTCCTGCAGTAGAGCAGGAATCCATCCAGTCCAGCACTCTGCCAGTTGCTGGGACATCTAATGGCCCACTTCTGGTTTGGCTCTCCAAAGGACATTTTTATGGACCTCACTTTTGGTCTGCATAATCTGTGCCAAGATCTACCTGTTCTGTCCCTAATGGTTTGTCACAAAAGACTAGTTTGTGTCTGTTAGCAAAGGTAATTCACTAATGACATGCCATCTATTGTAGTACTTTTTTGTATTTCAGAACTTTCTCATTGGTGTTGGTCGAGTTCTGCTTAAACTCGTTCCTCCTACTAGAAAAATATCAGTGTGTTCTTTTCTCTGGAACCGAGCCACTTGCTTCTTTATACCTGGAGGGGCATTGAGCTAAAGACATTACAAAACATTACAGGTGGTGATGGTGTGAAGGCAGTATAACTGTAGCTTCTGAAGAGCCTCTTTTTTACAGCCACCAGGTCAACGCTAAATTAAAGTGCCTTCAAAATGAAGTATTATTTCTTCCTTACTTTCATAACTTTCCTTTTCTTCTAATGCCACATTAGCACATAAAACAGAAAAGAAAGGATTCTCATTTTTATTTAAAACTTTGTCTTCGCAGCTGGTAATCCCATTGGGAATAATGACATGTAAAGTATTTCTTAAGTCAGAACTAGATCTTGAAGTCAGAGCCGTAGTTTTCAAACTGGCTGGTAAAGTTGGGCCTCAGCTTCTCTGCAAACACAGACCCTGAATTCTCTTCCAGATCTAATCCATAGAATGGCCTGGGTTGAAAAGGACCTTAAAGATCATCTAGTTTCAACCCCCCCTGCTCTGGGCAGGGTTGCCAACTACTAGAGCAGGCTGCCCAGCGCCACATCCAGCCTGGCCTTGAATGCCTCCAAGGATGGGGTATCCACAACCTCTCTGGGCAACCTGTTCCAGTGCCTCACCACCCTCTGAGTGAAAAACTTCCTCCTAATATCCAACCTAAATCTCCCCTGTCTTAGTTTGAAACCATTCCCCCTTGTCCTATCACTATCAACGTGTGTGAACAGGCGTTCCCCCTCCTGTTTATACGCTCCCTTCAAGTACTGGAAGGCCGCAATGAGGTCTCCCCGGAGCCTTCTCTTCTCCAAGCTAAACAAGCCCAGTTCCCTCAACCTTTCCTCATAGGAGAGGTGCTCCAGCCCTCTGATCATCTTAGTGGCCCTCCTCTGGACCCGTTCCAAGAGCTCCACATCCTTCTTGTGCTGGGGGCCCCAGGCCTGCACGCGGTATTCCAGGTGGGGTCTCACAAGAGCAGAGTAGAGGGGGACAATCACCTCCCTCTCCCTGCTGGCCACCCCTTTTTTAATGCAGCCCAGGACATAGTTGGCCTTCCGGGCCACAAACGCGCACTGCTGGCTCATGTCCAGCTTCTCATCCAGCAGGACCCCCGGGTGCAGGTCTAGGTCTGAGCACTTTGATTTATCTCATGCTACAGATTTTCTATTCAATATGTTTTTACTTAAAACTGCAGGTGTATCAGCCCTCCACTCCCATTCCAGAATATTCCTGAAATACATACTTTTCAGATGTTTGGTATTATAAGGGAAAATTCTTCACTGCTTGCAAGCAAGGGTGACAGGAGATGATCTGACAGATTGTCTCCCATATCCAATTTCTCTCAGGGGAGAGTGCTCCATAGGTACTGCATATCTGCAACTGCCATTGATTCTAGGTGTAACAGGATAAACTGAAATGGGAAGAGACCTGATTATTAGCTCCTCTAACTTAAACTGTTCCTAACAAATGAACCATTAACTCTGTGATGTTTTCCTAAATTACATTGGTCTGCATAATAGCTACAGGTGATGTATTCTATAATTCTCCTTATAGTGTAAAACATTGCAATATCTGCTCCAATACTAGATTTAAATTGTCCTGTGTTCAGTTGCTTCCATGTATGACTGTTCTGTAAATTAGAAAAGGAGAGCTAGCAAGCACAGAGCTGGGACTACTGGCCCATCAGGCATTTAGAGGAGAAATTAAGGAAAATGAACATAGGAGGTATGTGCATGAACCTTCAGAAGAAAAGATTTAAGGGTATCTTGTAACCCGTTAGCAACAGCAACCTGTCATAAGAAGCTGAGGTGTCAAAGGAGGTACTGGAACAAAGCTGGTATGTGGGAAAGTGGTAAAAGTTCTTTGCCCAAAAATTGACAGACCGACTAGGTCTATATAGGGTCCTTTATTAAATTCAGTAACTGTGAGAAACACTCTGTAGCCAATAACATAAGCTCAGGCAAGGATCTCAGTGAAGTAGCATTTTTATTCACGATTGCAATGGCAGGCATCTCGCAAGCAGGAGAGCGCGATTACTAATTACATAGAACAGTTTATATACTTTATTTCACGACGATCAGGACCCTCCCCTGTTTCCCCACTGACTGGGTACTCCAGGTTCACAACCTATCTGACGCTTCACAGATCATACATGGCTTTCAGTTGCCAGCCTGTTATTTTTCAAGTTTCTTGTAACTTTTCACTCTGTGAGGTGGTAATATTTCTTCCCTTATCTGACTTGACACCGTGATTCTCACCTAAGTCCATTAATGAGTCTGGTTGTCTGCATTTTACGAGCTGGTCTTATCACTGCAAGCAGCACATTCCTTTCTCCTAAATAACGTAGCATCTCTTTGCAAAAATACACTCTTTCTTACAATTCCCTCCTCTTTTCTTTCTACTATCTGGTTGTTGTCTGCATTTTACAAGGTTGTCTTGTAAGCTTTCTTAACACTGCAAGCACATCTCAACACCACATTCCCTCCTCCTAAGCAATGTAACATCTCCTTGCAAAAACACAAAATGCTCTTTCTTACAGTAACTACTTTAAAAAAGCAGACAGTTTGATCCCCAGCTGAAAGCTGCTAGGTGTGATCCTGAGAGCCTTACACCAGGTAGCCTTCCTCCAGAAAGCAGGAAAATTGCTTTAAATATTAACTAAAAATAACTCTGTAAGAAGCCTAGTAGAAAAAGATATGATAGGGAAAAATCAGCAAGTATCTTAAGAAGAGATTCATGTCTTACAGTTTTATATAATTGATGCTGCTTCAAACTACGTTAGGAAAGAATTTGGCTCCGTGGTCCCAACCTTTGTCTTTTAAGCTTGAAAAACTCGGGGCTTAATCTGAAAAACATTGAGTAGGAGGAATATGGAAGATCACGATGACTTTTGGAGCATGACTGTCCCATAATGCTCACTTTTTGAAATCACTGAGTCTGTATTATAGCAGAGAATCTGACCCACAAACTCATCCCCTTCCTGAGAAACCTATTCTGTCTCTCACATCACCCAAGCAAGAGAAAAATCTACAAACAGTGTTGAGCTGACAGTTCTACTGGTGGTGCCAGAGACAGGACAGAATCCAGCTCATTCCTTCCTGCTTGCTGTTTCATTAATAACGATAAGATTTACAAAACCACATAGAACAGATAAACTGAGCAAGTAACCCTTTTATAAACTCAGATTTCTGATTTGCTTTTTAAGGTATTCCCAGCAAACTCCGTTTCCAAAGACTACAAAGGAGATGCTGTCAAAACATCACATGGTTATTGTACTGTTCAGGCAGTGTTGAGAAGGTAAGGATAGTGTTTTCTGCAGCATTGTCATGAGCAAAGAGGAATTACAACAACATAACCCTGCTGAGAGGCTCACTTGTTTTAAGAGAGTATGAAACCTGACTTGCAGCTGATACTAGTATCAAGATGGAAAATAACCTTTCATTTATATTCAATATGTATAATGTCCAGTCCTGGAATCCACACTCACTCAGAAATACCTAGGCAGTGAAAAGGAGGTTCACTGCAAAGAACACAAACATCTCCTTATTGCAGACTTCCATATATTACCTGCTTCTGACTCTCAGCAGAGCTGCATCCTTGCCAGAGTTTTGGTTTTCACATTTGAATGCTCTGAAACAATTCAAGGCTTTTGCTCAGTGTCATGTTAAATTAGGTCAGAGATTGAATCAGAACACTGGATCACGGCTATGTGTGCCTGAAAGATGAATCCAAACATGAACTTTCCATGCAGGGTCCATCTCTAGAACAGTTTAATACAATGTCACAAAGTCAACCTCACTGTGCAACAGTTCAAGGGTACATATATATTTCTTCAACAGCATAGCAAACACTCTTTACTTTGACCATACATCCAGCCCAGAAATGTCTCAGGAGCCAACAGATCTCATGTAACACGAGTCAGGAATGTAAGCAGTCCTTTGCACATTGGGCATTGTCTCCTTGTGTACATCAACGCACAAGCTACACTGTTGTTTCCACAGTCCTGAGTATTATTTGCTGCTGTAGTCTTACTATTCTCTAAAAGGAGAATTTTAAAGTTTTGTCTTTTCTAAATGACCAACACAAGCATTTGCATTTCATTCACTTTCAAATTCAGCGACAACACTCGACCCTTTAAAGTACAGATACTGCTGCAGTGTTTAATCTAAACGCCATTTCAAAGCAAACACCCACAGAGTTTAGGCATTTGCTCAAGACAGTACATCCAATTTACATTAAAAGGACCAAGCTGAGACCCATCTGCTTTTTAAATCTTATTTGGCTCAGTACCCAAAACAAAGAATAATAATAAAAAATAGTGGTTTGTGATTCTCTGCTAAAAGACTTTTGCAGGATAATATTTTTCTTCATTTCTCTAGCAGTACTTTGCATGACCCAAAGCTGTTGATAATACAACTGCCTCACTGGGAGAATGCATTTTCAGAAGTACTTTAAAGTAAGTTTGTAGTAGTGTAGAAAATAATATGTTGGTTTCTACAGAATCAGTGTGCTTTTCTAATGAAAGGGAAGCTCTGCTCAAAATTTCACCTGGGTAGATGGGGGAAATGATGTAGCTTTTGGGGGGGAACTTTACACACAAGCCAAATTCAAAAAATGGTCAGTTTTTAAAGCAAAGAACTTGAACAGCTTCAAGATTAAAAGAGTTTTGTGACATTTTCATAATATCTAAAATTGTTTTGACAGTATGTATGACAAAGTCCATTTTTAACATTATTAACTGTTTTTTCATTTAAAAAAATTATCATTATTAGCTTTAATATTGGAGCAGAAAAACAAGTTTTTACCAAAAGTATCTTTATAAAACCAAAAAATAAAAATAAAAAACAACTAAAGCTTTAGATTTTCTTGTTTACTAATGAAGCAAAGAACTCTACTGAGTACTACTGAGGGTAGAGGAATATCTGTGCTTAGGTGAAAAGAGAGAATTCAAGTAATTTAGTGTCCACCTTTTTGTTAATGAAAACCAAACTTCAGTGCCACAAGACAGTATATTTTCCTTGTAAAATTAAATGCTGGTCCCTTTGAAGCTAGTGATGATTTTGCTTTGACCATAATGAATACAGTGTTTCAGTTATATTTTTTTATGAGAGGTGACAACACTGTGATACACATGTGCAACAGCTTTTCAAAAGCACAAGAAAGGTCTGTTAATTAGGACAAAATAATGTATTTTTCTCTAATTTCTTTACAGTGTAGATGAACCTTCAACACTAATTCAAACTCAGCCAACCAGCCAACATAGGAAGAATCAGCCCATGTCACTGAAGTGTGTCAAAGCTGTAAGACACCAGAAATAAGGACACATCTTAAATGCAACCAGTCCCACCTAAAGCATCCATATTCACAAACAGATACATATTGGCATTTATTCCTCAAAGCAGGTATTCTCTGAGCAATCCCAGCATACAGCTGCAGCAGCTTACTCACTGAGCTCAAGTGTGGATTTCTCAGCCAGTTGATCTGAGTCCAAGGCAGCTATTAAATCATTTACTGCAAGAAATGTGATTCAGGATATACTTTCAGCCAAAAGGACAGAGAAATTGGTACTTTAGATAGAGCTAAGCCTCAAGATTTTGACAATCACTGTTGTAATGTCCAAATCCAACTTTCTTTCCTTCACATCCTCACAGCAAGCCCCTCACAGTCCATTTGTTCTCACTGACACACAGCCACCAGTGTGGGTTCAGTAATTCACACCCTAACAGCCTTTGTGTTCACTTATATGTGTTTGTAATTAATTCTTAGTCCTTAGTTTATAATAAAGTTATCCCACCTGTGTATGAAATTAATGAACCCCAAGATGGGAGGGAAGGTGTAATATTACTATTCCTTAAGGTGGACAACCTTTTTTTTTCTGTGTATTTTTGTGCGTTACGAAACATCACGCTTCCAAGTAGGTAATTTTTAGTCTTTTCTGGACTGGAGTAGTTGTTCTTGTCAGGTACCCGCTGTTAGTTATTTTCTTTCAAATGAATAATGAGGATGTAATTTTTGACAGTTTGCTCCAAAAAAAAAAAAAAAAAAAAAAAGTAGCTTAAAAATCAATAAAACTTTTTCAAAAGACACCTTAAAAATTAAAACTAACAATCTTCACCTGGCAGCTTTTGATTATACAAGATTGTTCTAGGAAAAAAGTTTGTGGCATTAATGTTCAATAGATTGTATACTAAGGGTTTCAGCAGTCAGCGACCACAAAATATCAACCTTTATTTCCTTACTAACAACAACAAAATCCTGTTGACATCAATGAGTAGGCCAAATTCATCACTTGTAATTCACACCATTAGCTTTTTGTGCTCTGTCGCATCATTCCTCTGCTTGGCCTGCTCCTTGAGACAATTTATTCTTTCTTGTCCTTTCAAATCAGTATTCCCATTTCATACAGCTGTCAGGTTAATGTAGCAAACGCTTCCATTTGGGTGCTATAAGGCTTTTCACTCAATGATTAAAATGTGCTCTTGGAATATTAATTAAATCTGAAAGCACCCAGATGAAGTCAGTAAGTAGCACATAGAGATCAATTTCACTCTGAACATCTCTTTGAGTTTAGCAATACTACATAATGCTTCAAAATAGAGAGAGTAAAGAAATGGTGAGCTCACTTGAGGCCACATGGGAATTACCTTGCAAACATCCCATTTATTAAAGGAAAACTAGTCTTCATGGTTTAGAATGCATCCAGTGAGGCTATTTCCCTATCTGGTAGTGTGTATAACTGCAACAGTAAACACCATGTCTGCGATTTGATACCGTCATGGAGCACTCACAGGAAGACAAGCTGTGCTCCCAACCAGCCTGTATAATCCAAAGAAAACAGCAGTTCCAGGCTCTTCTCCAGCTTCTTCACGGAGAGATTGGTGGAAACTGCTCTTACACTTCCTTGGGGTTTTACTCTGAAAGGAAGAACATTAGAAAATTTAGAAGCAATGAGCTAATCAAGGAGCTAGTAAATAACATGTTTCTGAGTATAGTGCTTTTAACTTGTATTGTTGTTCTCATTAGAAAACAGATGTATGTATCAGGCATGTTAAGAATTGGTACAATGGAAATTGAATTGACATTTTTGTCAGCAATAAATTAAAATGTTCTGCTTTTTGCAACTGTCAGTTTGTCGTACTTTGCACAGGAACATGAGAAAGGCCATACTTGCTCAGAGTAAAGGTCCATCTGGCTCAGCATCCTGTCCCTGGGCAGTGGCCAAGAAAGAATGCCTAGGGGTGAGTATAAGAACAAGGAAAATCAATAGTGATTCTTCCTCAGAATACATCTCCAGCCTTCAGTTGCCGGTGGCTGGGGAACTTCCAGTCTTACTGTCTCAGTGCATTTTCTAAGACTAAGGTAGTCCTATTTCACATTCTAGGGGAAGAAAAAGGTATTTGGCATTGTAGATCCTGAGATGTCTGTTAGTGATGCCCATAGAGTGCTCGAAGGAGAGCTGTTTGGGTACCCCAGCTAACCTGTTTAACTCAAGGACAGCAGCAGTTTTCAGCTGTTCTCCATCTTGTCACTTTCCACTGTTTGCAAGCACCTTCTTATTCAAATACTGGATACACTACCAATTTTCTCCATGTCTTCCCTCACCACCCCTTGGCTCTCCTCTGTTTCTTATTCTCTCATCAAATACAGCTGGATCACTTCTCCTTTGCTGCACACACCTCTAGGCTGGCTGTAATGGGTGAGGAGGGAGCACAAGGCCACCCGCCCTCACAGTATTTCTAGCAAGAATGGGAGCAGGTCCCCCAGGAGCATCTGCTCAGGACTGCTGATCTCCCCAGCAGTGGAAGGCTGAAGCTGCCTGTGAAATTAGTCCAGGGAAGTGTATCTGCATGTTTACAGGTAGACCTCCCAGCACAGATTTTTTCTGTAAAGCTCTTGACTGCATAAGGTCTGTGCAGGAGGTTAAGCCAGCTTGATTCAGTTCGTTACAGGAATGATCCAGCAAGATTAGAGGTAATCAAAACCTTGTAGAGAAAAGCAAACATTCTATCATACATGAAATAACTCATCTGGAAGTCATATCCTATTGTGTGTTTTAAAAGTAACAGCCATTTTACTGTTTCCATAGAAACACTGAGGCAACTTAACAGCAGTTTGCTGTACGGTTGACAGACTGGTGAAGTTCTGAAGTTGGACCCCTCAACAAACTAAAGCTTACAGGTGCAATATTGTGTGACTTTTTAAAGTGAAATTGAAAAATTGGTACAGCTTACAGATAGAGTGAAGGAGCATGTAACTGTAGTGGGAGAATGCATCCAGCAGAACAATTCTCAGATGTGGTGTTAATAGGTCATTAGTATGGGCTTAATTTTTTACAGAGCTTTCCCTATTATTGCCTTGCTGTGGGCATAATTAAAAGAGTGTAATACATATCAGTGGAGACCCTAGAATAATCTGTTATGTGGCTCATTGTTTGATCCAAATTACTACCATGCTCTTCATTGTGTCAGCAGAATACGGGCTTATAGGTGGTTTAAAAATAAGGTTGCTGCTCTAAGGAGGGACTTATGGATATATTATGGATACATGCATACAAAAGCAATGTGTGGTCAGTCCCTGTGTGGAATCTTGCTTTCTCCACACAGCTGACTGTACACACAAGTGAGTACACCCATGATGGATATGGATACTGTGGATAAGAACTGGACTGAGATCCTCCAGGCTTTTCATATCATTTGCTGAACAGATGGTGAGCTACCATTGTTGTTATTTCATATTCCAGCCTCACGGAGCGGGGTTGTGAGCTAGCAATTTCCTTTTTTCAGCTTGGGACAAACAGATCTTGAAAAGTCATGTAACTATTATTCTATTAATCCCTAGAGACTCACTAAGATTGGGGCTGCTCATACTAAGTACATATATAGGATAGAGGCTAGTAAGAAACCCTTGTCCCTAATAGTTTAAGTAAATAAGTTATTTAAGTAAATAATTTAAGTAAATACTTTTGGCATAGGCCAATATATATATATATATATATATTGAGCTATAAATAAAAGATCCTGAATTCCTTTGTGCTGGTCCCAACATTCCTTTTTGCTGAAAGGGACATCATCAGTGTATGATCAAGTGGGTGGGAAGTAACTGTCCCTGCTCCCATCTTCTTCTAACAATAACAGTTCATCACATGCTGCTAATTCCTGCAGAGGCCTGCTGAAAGTGGTTTACCTGTACTCATTTTATGTCATGCTGGAACAGAGTATACGTGTGCATGCAGTTGATTACTATGTTTGTTGTGGGGCAATAGGGACATCTGGTTCAGACATGATAATTTTTTAAGCTACTTTACTGTGATATCAAGCATTCATCTGATGATACCATTCATGTCAGATGAGTACAAAAGGCCATAAAATACCTTGGTGAAGTCAAAGCTGTGCTGAGAACCTAAAACCACAAACATTGTGTCTGATAGACAGCAAGATTACAGAAGTTGCTACAAACCATTCATATATAATGAAGCAATTTATGTTTTCCCAGTCTCACAAGTTTTTGAAAACATAGCATTCTCAGGCTTTCCACTGATAACACTTTGAGGCTCTTTCAGGGTAAAATATATGTAAAATAAGCAGTCACTATTGCAAGGATCTATTTTATCACAAATTTTTCCTCCAGAAATATCTTAAATTTTATATCCATGCTGATAAATTCTAACACCTGAAATAAGTCAAACAGCTGTATAAATATAAGTTGCTGAGAGAAGATCCCTGGTAGTTAAAAAACAAACAAGCAAACAACAACGAAAAAAGCCATATCTGTGTGAGAAGCAAGAAGTCTGGGCTAACTTTCATGGTTAGAAAGAGAACTAAGTAATGAAGCTGTCAGAGTTTTTCCAAACCATTTTTTATCCTAATCTTCCTGAAATATTAAACTACAAAAGCTGCAGTAGCAGACTCCCCAGACAAAACAGTGCCACACATACAAATTAAAAATAAATTACAGAAAAAATGTAATTCTTCCCATCAAAGCATTGAATGAACTAAGGAGAACATCTCCTATGGTTTTCAGAGACCCTTGAGAAAAGAAAGCTACCATTTGTCTTGCTAAAGCAATAACAAATAATATTTGTGGCCAAATTATATTTTACTCTTTGCAAAGCAAGAAAGGCAACTAGAACTCTTTAAACTAGTAATGTGGAAAAATAAAAAATGGTCCCTCAATCTGTATTCCAGGTACAAATAGTTGTTGCACAGAGGGGTTTGAGATCCAGACATGAAATTGTGCATGTTGAAATTTGGCAGCTCAGGCCCACCTCTGTGATCTGAACAGAGGACCCAAGGACTCCACATGCTTTTGTTTACCCTGGGACTTCAATCCCAGGAAATGCCAGGAGTATGTGCAGAGGGAGCGTCAAAGCATTGCTTTCATTAGCACCCATCTAGGTGTGCAAATGAGTATTCCTGAGATCTCCTGATCTTAATGCACCCATAGGGAGGAGAGAGTGCTCAGAGAATTATGTGAGCAGTGTTCAGCTGTGACCAAAATTCAGAACCCTTTGAGCCCAAATTCACAGGTATGTTGAGCACCTGCATCTCCCCTCCACATTCTCTAGAAGCTGCAGGAGTCCCCTGGATGGTCAGCAATTTTTACTCTTAACAGAAATTATTCACAAGTGCCCAGGAGAAATAAAACCTGTAGCAATTTGTCACCATTCCAGTCCAGTGAAAGAACAAAAATACTGAATCCAAATGAAATTGCTGGCAGGATTTCCTAAGAAAAAGTACAGCCTGTTACCTGTGCAAAATACCTAAATACTTAGTTCTGTTCTTGCAGAAGAATTCTGTGCTCTTTAATGACCACAGGTGGTAAGAGTCCCCTCTGAACATATTTTGAATTGTTGATAACTATAGTAGCCTTTATAACTATCAGCGAAGTACCCTAAACACCCAGCAAAGCTCCTGCTATAGAAATTACTCAGGATAAGAAGGATGATTCAGAAGGTGAAATATTACTTCACATAGCACATGGGTGTTCTTCTAAGGTTTCCATCTAAGGATCGACCTTGTTTAGTTTAGGAGATCTGACAAGATCACAGTCCTCACTAGTAGACTGTAATACAAAACACTGCACTAATTCAAGGATGTCAAATCTTCTGCCTTAGATTAAAATATACTGGTAATATTAAAATTTCTTATTGAGACTTCAACTTTTTCAGTATCATAGAATCACAGAATGTTAGGGATTGGAAGGGACCTTGAAAGATCATCTAGTCCAATCCCCCTGCCGGAGCAGGAACACCTAGATCAGGTCACACAGGAACGTGTCCAGGCGGGTTTTGAATGTCTCCAGAGAAGGAAACTCCACAACCTCTCTGGGCAGCCTGTTCCAGTGCTCCGTCACCCTCACTTGGAAGAAATTTCTTCTTATATTTAAGCGGAACCTCCTGTGTTCCAGCTTGTACCCGTTGCCCCTTGTCTTATCGTTGGATGTCAAGGAGAAGAGCCTGGCTCCATCCTCCTGACACTCACCCCTTACATATTTATATACATTAATAAGGTCACCTCTCAGCCTCCTCTTCTCCAAGCTAAAGAGACCCAGCTCCCTCAGCCTCTCCTCATAAGGGAGATGCTCCACTCCCTTAANTCTAATACACCCCAGGATGCCATTGGCCTTCTTGGCCACAAGGGCACAGTGCTGGCTCATGGTCATCCTGCTGTCCACCAGGACTCCCAGGTCTCTCTCCCCTAAGCTGCTCACTAACAGGTCAGTCCCCAACTTATACTGATACCCAGAGTTGTTCCTGCCCAGATGCAAGACTCTACACTTGCCCTTGTTGTATTTCATTAAATTTCTCCCTGCCCAACTCTCCAGCCTGTCAAGGTCTCGCTGGATGGCAGCACAGTCTTCTGGCGTGTCAGCCACTCCTCCCAGTTTTGTGTCATCAGCAAACTTGCTGACAGTGCACTCTATTCCCTCATCCAAGTCGTTGATTAATATATTAAACAGTACTGGTCCCAGCACCGACCCTTGAGGGACTCCACTAGATACAGGCCTCCACTTAGACTCTGTCCCATTGATGACAACTCTCTGGCTTCTTCCCATCAGCCAGTTCACAATCCACCTCACTACCCAATCATCGAGACCACACTTCCTCAGTTTTGCTGCGAGGATGCTGTGGGAGACGGTGTCAAATGCCTTACTGAAATCAAGAAAGACCACATCCACTGCTTTACCAAGTAAGTACACTTTAAGTATGCAAATGATGAATAAATGCAGGTTATATATTGAAAATGCTGCTGAAAGCAACCTAGGAAAAATAATGTTAGTAAATATCAATGTAAGTAGTAAGTGAAACTCTGTTAAAATAATCAGACTTGCACATATATCACACCTAGTCTCAAATCACCTCATAAAGAGCAGTTAAACTATGTAGGTTCATAGGTTCTCCTTACGGTCTGCAAAGTGCATGTAGCACTACATATGCTCTGAATAACCAACAGCGACATGTATTAGGTGTACTGAAATAAAATAGTTGCAGTCATGCTGCTTCTAACAACTGCTGCAGCAACAACTTATTTACATAAAGGGTGGAAACATTTCTAAGCTATTTCCTTTCTTACTAGCACCAAGAGGACTAAACTCATTCTAAAACACTGAAATAGGTCAGTCAGTTCAATAGATTGAAGCAGGCCTGAAATTCTGTTTTGATTCACATCTGGCCCTGGGTCTCTCTTGGTTAAGCAAGCCAGTGTGAATTCATTGACTTCCACTGACTTGAAGAAGTGCAGGATTGAGCACTGAGCTATTACAGAAAGCAGAATGGATCTTATTTCTTTATTGTGATCTTATTTTTTATTGTGAACAGGCTGCCCAGGGAAGTGGTCGAGTCACCATCCCTGGATGTATTTAAAAGACGTTTGGATGTAGAGCTTAGCAACATGGTCTAGTGGAGGGCTTGTTAGTGTTAGGACATAGGTTGGACTAGGTGATCTTGAAGGTCTCTTCCAACCTAAAGGATTCTGTGATTCTGTGATGAGCACTTTTTTGTTTTGGTTTGGTTTTTTTGTTTGGAGTTTCATATACCTCTTTGCCATGACTTTAACCTGGTGGGAATCAGATAACAAAATGCAAAGAAAAGGCTAACAAGGCATTCACAAGTGCACTTGGCTTGCATTTGGACTACTGTTCAAGTCCCTGCTCTGCCACTGCTTCATTGTGTCACCCTGAGCAATTCAGTTATGCTCATAGCCACAGAAGTATTTAGGCTGTCGTCTCCCCAGAACTGCAGCTTCTTAAGGCAGCATGTTGCAAACCTGCCTCTCCAACCCCACTTCTGCAAATGCCAGCCTTGTTGGCAGGGTTGNAGTTTAATACAACAGAAAAAGGAAGGGAAAATAATAATGATAAAAGAATATACAAAGCAAGTGATGCACACACAGTGCAGTTGCTCACCACACACTGACCGATGCCCAGCCAGACCCTGAGCAGCAGCACCCACTACCCCTGGCAAACCTCCCCAGTTTTATTGTTCAGCATGACATCCTATGGTATGGAATATCCCTTTGGCCAGTTTGGGTCAGCTGTCCAGGTTGTGTCCCTCCCAGCTTGTGTGCATCTCAGCCTCCTCACTGGCAGGGCGATCTGAGAAGCTAAAAACCTTCACTTCATGTAAGCACTGCTCAGCAACAACTAAAACTAAAAAATCAGTGTGTTATCAGCTTTATTCTCATCCTAAATCCAAAACACAACACCATACCAGTTACTAGGAAGAAAATTAATTCTATCCCAGCCCAAACCAGGACAGCAGGAGAGACCACGGGAACCTCTCTCAACAGCTTTTGGCCTTGTCCAGCAGGGCTGTGGTCCCACAAGTGTGTGCTGGAGCTGCCAGGCCAAATGCAGTTGGTTGCAGTGATCCGACAGAGGGGAAGGAACTCCCTGCAAAGGGACAGGGCATGTAGCTCAGCTGCTGCAGTGCAGAGCCCATTGTCTCCCCAAGTGTAGTTCTCTGCCATTGAATAGGGATTGTAATGCTGCCTGCCCTTGCAGCTAAGCTGTGAGGATAAGGGAATAAGAGGTCACAAGAGCACAGAGACTAAGTTAACTGGTGACAAACAATTGCCTGAGACAAACATGGCTTCCCATTCTCTTATGTCACCTATTTACACAAAGCTTTTGAAAGACCTTTATTACTCTCTGCATTATACTGGAACATAATCCGTGGTATTTATCAGTAGAAAGTGATGGAAAAGCCACGACAGCAACAGACTGCTGAAAGAAAGATTGATTATATTTATTTATTTTTGTGCCATGGTGTCCATTATTTTGCAAGAAATACAAAGGCTTTCTCACATCTATTCATAATGATTTCCTTCTATATTGAATTCAATGTCTCTCCACTCAGATACTAGTTTATTAGGTATACTTCAGCTAAACAGAAGGCCAGAAAGATCTTAAGTTAATTTACTGCCCTAAAGATATTCATCCTCATGAACCATAATGCTGGCAGGACACTAAAGCAAAGATGCGTCTGCCACTGTGCAGCAGGGACTTCTGCCTCCACAGCCTTCTGGATGATGAGGGACCTAAAACTCCAATGTGAATGTTAGGAAAATCAGGAAGGGAATGGTTGCCTCCTAACAAAAAGACGAACTACAGACCCCTGTAAATAAAGATGTGCAATCAAACAGATGTTTTGCACATGCACTGTACAACTATATGACTGTAACTCAGCCTCTGTCTGCTGGGGGGCTAGCTGAAAAAAAAGCCTTTGGTATAGTAGTTACCATTATTTTTAAACACTTGTTTTGTGATAGTGCTCTGAAACGAGGCAAGTGGACATTTTTCTGCCAACCCAAACACAAAAGGACTTGCAACATGGAAAGAAGTGTCAAGTTATTTTTCAGATGTCTTGCTTGCAACCTTTTCTGTCTTTTGCTGGCAGTTGTGCAGAGGCTGCAAGGTCTTGCAGACTTAATATTAACTGCATTATCAAACTGCCTTTCCATGCAGTTTAAACCAATCTGCTGAGGAAGGGTGTGCCTAGTAGTCAGGCATTTTCCAGATTACTCTTCCATTTGCTACAAGCAAGCAATTGCTCAAAAAAGCTGTATTTTGTCTTGCTGTGCAAGATGTGCATTCCAACAGCTGCAGGTTTCTCAGAAGGCTTTTTGGAGTTATGCAACAAAAGGGCAGGCAAAATTCGGGCCAGGAGATTTTCTTGGCAGATTCTCAACACCTGTGAATAACAGCTCAAGACGAGGGAATGACGGCAGAAATACTGCACTGCTGAAAGGAGTGCTGAGCTTTGCTGCACTGTGACGGCTGAGAGAGAGGAGAGGAGCCGGCAAGACCACAGCACCAATATGTGGCATGAAGCACTGAGCAGTCGCTGAAGAGGGACAGTGTTTTGTAATAAGCATTTCCATGCCAGTGGCAGCCGATGGGCACCTTGACCATGCAATCAGGGGCTGTGACCTGTGTCCAGCCCCCAGGGATGACAGCAGGGAGCTGCCCCAGGGGCTGCTTTCTTGCCCAGGATTGTCATGTCCTGACATTGCCACCTCACTGCCTTGGCTTCTTGCTCTGTCTTAGTGTAGGCTGAGAGTCTAGTCTGCATTTTTATGTGCATTTTTCTGGTTCTGAGAGAAACAGGGTACTTGGACCTCTACTACTCTTGCCACTTCCAGCATGCCCCTCAGCTGGAGGGTCACCAGTTACCTGTGGTAGCAGCTGGCAGCCTGTTGCTGCTCAGGAGAGCTGCTGAGTGGTCCTTAGAGAGGTTTTCTGGCCCACTAACAATGAACAGATATATCAGAACAGCATGGAGAGAAGCTTCCCTGTATCCCCGTGCCTTTTTGAACAACAAGCACATGCTGGGGCCAGCCCACTGGGTTGCAACACCCACTCCCTTCAGCTGGCTGCTCCAGCCCAGTGCTCACCAGCCCCTCATGCCAGGAGGCCAGCCACACCAAGCCCTGAAGTCTGTGCCTCGCTCTTGCACTGGTGTTTTTGCTGATGGAGGAATCTGGGAAGACTTTAAATGCCAGTGTACATTCACTCTGGATGCCACTCCAGACCCTGTTTGGCTGACTCATTTTCTCTCCTGGTGGCTCAGGAAGCCTCCCCACTATGGTCAGTGGGGCTAGCACCTCTGTGTCTGCATTTGATCCCTCACTATCCCCCTTTGCTATGCCCTGTTGGCACGGACAGGGAGGATGTTTTCCTAATTCTGTAGAACTGATGACATGTGGAAAGCAGACTCCACAATCTGTAAGATTGTAAAGTAGGTATGTTTATTCAGCACTGGGTGGCACTGGGGGTAGTCCCACCAAAGTCGTGCGCACCCTGATGTGGCAGCTTGTCTTAGCTATATACAGCAAAGTGTTACATATACATAAGGTTTCCCAATATGCCTATACATACGCATGACCTATCCCTGCTTCGTATTAAAATTAGTTCCGAGAGATCATTTACATAAATTCCTCCTAACTGTGCTTGCGCAGTGTCTCCTGGTGGTGGTCGTGGAGGGTCGTGGGGATGAAGGCAGACGGTTCCTCTTCGTCACCCCTAGTAACCTTTTGTTCTTGCATAGACTCCGTTGTACCTTGGCTCTCAGCCAAACCTCAGGGTCGGTTTCAGTTGGTTCTTGGGACAAGGTTCTGGTTCTTATCAGGAACTGTCCTTGGTTGAAAGACTACAAGACTCCTCACTTTGCACATAGTTAGCAAGACATTAAGCACTATCTACCCATTTGTTTCTTTGGGCTGCACAGCAGTTTAGCTACTAAGATTCCCTTAACCCCTTCTCTCACTGAAGTGCTAGGAGCAGATGGGCTAAGCCTGTCACCAAGTCTGCTTCCTCCCTTTGCAGCATAAGGAATGGGATACTGGTGGCTCAGTCTCTTGCTGGGCTTTGTCAGTGCCAGCCACTGGTGAAGGGTTGGCACTTCCTGAAGATCTGCAACTGGCTTTGCAGGGTGAGCCAGTGCGAGCTGTGGGGCTGAGCCCACCGAATCCAAGAAAACCTCACCAGAATAACTTGACATGCCAATGAGTTACGTCAAGCAGGTATTCCTTTATTTCGACAGCGCTGGGTACATGGGGGATAGCTCCAGCTTGCAAGTGCACCGAGGGAAGGAACAGCTACACGTTTATAGACAGGTTAATTGCATATTCATTACAATGTAAAGAAAGGAGTTACATATTCATTAGATTTCCAAGAAGTCATTAACATAGTACCCTGCCCTTGGGGCATGTGCTCTGGGAGGGGGTGAGGGTCTTTTGTCTCCTTTTGGTAGTCATTGATGAGCAGGAACTTGCAGGAGTTTCTTCTGTTGTTTAGGTATGATCCTTATTGTGTAAGCCTTGGCCCTGAATCAGGGGAATTAATGATAGTTCTGATATTGCTTGTTCTGCCACCCTCTTGGATACCTGGTTGGCTAAATGATTTCCCCGCTTTTGTTCAGTGTTACCGTTCTGATGGCTCCGACAATGCATGATTGCAATCTCTCGTGGTTCTTTGCTTCTAGTAGCCTTAAAATNTGGTTCTTTGCTTCTAGTAGCCTTAAAAGTTCTGGGGTGTGCTTGATTCTTTTGCCTTTTGAGCTGACAACAGTCCTCTTTCCTTCCATATGGCTCCATGGGCATGCACAACACCAAAGGCATATCATGAGTCAGTCCACCCTGGTCAGGGCGATAGTCT
>VXAA01002183.1:0-13287 GCA_013399115.1 Anseranas semipalmata | reverse complement strand
CAGGGTAAAACCACCACAATATTGAAACCAGACAACTACAAATGCATGAAGTTAGATGCCCAGAAGAGATTTTTTTTTAAAGCTTTCACACAGTACATGAGGATAAAACTACATATGGAAATAATGGGATGAAAATGAAAAAGAAAATTTAGTCTGATTGTCAGCAAACTTCTGACAATGAGATTTCTGAGACTGTTGAACAGCCTCCTAAGGAAACCATCTGGCATTGGCAAGGAGATTGGCATGGTCTTTGGCAGGGTAAAATCTCACTCCTGAGCCTAATGACTCAATTTTCTTTCTTTCTTTCTTTCCTTTTTTTTTTTTTTTTTATTTTACTAATAACATGGTGTTCTTCTGCAAATGTGAGTGATGTCTCATCTCCTTTACTGCCTTATGGTCAATTAAAAGTATATACAGGAACAAAATATGATATCAAATTATATCAAATTCTGATATCAAGAACAAACTCTGCTATCAAACTTTTGATAGGCATAAGAAATCATAGTTAACTTCGTACTCCTTTATACAGGAGTATCTGGAAAACTGTTTCCTAGTATGAAATTATCATTAGTGAAATTTTCATTTCTGCCATGGGATAGAAAGCCTTTGCTATTCAAGATCTGTGCAATGCCAATGCCAGGTGGTGGATTCCATAGCACAAACTTCCCAGCTCCATTGCGTGGAGAAAAGTAATCTGAATCAGAAGCACACACCTTTCAGGCTAGTGAATTCTGAGCTTTTAATGACAATATATATGTTAGCATTCCTGTATCCACTATAAGCAGCAGTTATGAAAAGCTAGTTCTGGCTAAATATATACCTCTTACTTTGAGGATGAATATGGTAAAATACAAACTAAAATGAGCATGAATGAAATGAGCCAGGCAACAAACTCCCTGACTCTTTTAATTTTGTAGTTAAGAACACAACTGCTTTTAAATTGGTCTAATATTTTTATCTTATCAATATGATTATTTAGTTAAGTCAGATCAGATACCACATTATTGATATTAAACAATATCAGTTTTTCCCTTTTGTCCACCATTTCTTTAGAAGGAACCTTGCATCCTTGTAGTGACTCAAATTGTTGCTGTGAAGTTCCCCGTCTAGCGGATATGATTTGAAAGTATTACAATCCGTGGTAACATTACATTAGATTTGGTGTGTCTTATTGATCCAATGTCTGCCATGTTCTGTGGTTCTTGAATAAACTAGAAACCAGGCTGGAAAATCAGCATGGAGAACCATGAGAGCAGGACTCTGCACATTGTTGCATTATGGTTCATGTCCTCCACTCTTCTTCACTGAAGTAATGGACAATGTTGTGATGCTGATCCACAATTCTCACACATTCATTTCAAAATTAATCTAAATGTCAGGCAGACACTCTAAGGTTTGTCCTACCTGCGAATTCTCAGTTTGTTTGATAGTATGCGCTATCAAGCTCTTCAGAGGTCCTTCTCTTCCTAGATTGAGTGGGCATTACTGTCATTGGTTAAAGTATTTTCAATCCTTTAAGTTGATCCATGAGGAATATAGATAAATAAAATAAATAAATAAAAGTGGAAATGTTTCCTTGCTCAGTGTTTGTACTACCAGGTCTCATACAACTAACTCTGACACAAACTGTGATTTAGCCATATTCAGGTATTCAGGATACACAGACATTATCTTCAGAATATGATTTATCTGAAGCTCAGTGTGTGTGAATTTATTTTAGCTTTACTTTCTATGAAATCTGTCAGGCAAACATTTCCTCCTTAAACAAACTTGTTCTGCCTTGGCTGAGGATAAAGGAGGGGTCAGAAGTGGTGAAGTCTCAGACTGAGAATTAACAACCTGAAAAGCTGGAGGTATTGGGACCTTATGTAGAAGTGAAAAGGGCTGGAGGCATCATTTTGCAGAAGGGAAATCTGCCACCATTGTTGCTGATGTGGGAAGGATTTGATTCTGGTGGAGCTTACCAAAGGTGGTGCAAAGGAAGGGGATATGCACGTAGAAAATTTGTTTTGTAGCCTTCTGTCCAGTGTACCCTGAGCTTGGGACCAAATAAAGTTACTTAGTGTATAACTCATCATTTGCCAGGTGTCACGTTATTAAAAAGTCTTGCAGACAGTCAGCTAGGAACAACGATTTTCATCTACAGGCTATAAACTAGGCTGCTTAAAGACCTGAACAAAATGTGAGAATACATCAGGGTGTCACGCTGAGATAGAGGCCTCAGTGAAAGCTGTTTACAGAGCAAGTGCATTTGAAAAGCACAAGAAAGGGGTTCCACTAACCACTGTTGCTGCAAAGAGCAAAACTTGTATTTGCATGTCTGGGCTCATTAAAAAAAATGATGGAGGAAGCAATAGCAAATGTCTGAGGGATTCAAAATAAGAAACGTTTTATATTTGAGTAACATTCATCCTAGAGCTTCAGAACTGTCTCTGTTTCACTGCTTGGTCTGAAATACTTTTATTGGGATAGGCTTAGGGAATCATGTCTGTAAGATAGACAGAATGTTTTTTGGTTAAGTGATGAAGGTCATCAAGGATGCATATTTTAGTCTGATCAAGAGAGTTCTTACAAGAAATTAGAGGAAAAACAGAAAAATGCAGGATCTCAGGCAGAAATCAACATTTTTTTTCTCCATTTAATTCAGTCTTTGGACAAACATCATGTTCTTATATAATTTTGTACAATGCCCAGTACGGTTGTTGCCTCTGGGCCTGGCTACAATTTAAATAGCATACTAACTGGTAAATCTCTGTTGTCAGCTTGATTTACTTCATAATAGGCAAACTTGCCTCCTGCCCACTGACAGTGGATTTTCAGGGGTCAGGTACAAAATCTTGCCTATTCTTTAGCTAACCTTTACCAAATATCTCTGATTAAAATGCTCAGATGTGCACAAGGAATGAATTGTTCTCTCACACTTTTAAAGTGGTTCTGAAATTTATCCAGAATAAAGGAAGATAAAAAGCCTACAATCTGAAATGTGATTTATATTTTCATGTCACTACCATGGATAGTGAAAAGTCTCGATAAATATTTCAGCATATGGGGAGGAGGGGGTCAGCATGTTTTTGACAGTTAATGTTTTGTACATTAAACTCTTTTATTGTCTTTGTTAGGTAGGCAGATTGTGAACAACATTACCAATATAGTTGGGTCTAGCTGAAAAAAATGAAGAGTTATGCTGCCTTTCTTAGTCATCTCATTTGAACTGTCTGTTGAACAGTTGAATATCTATTTACAGAGCTTTCTCTCTTTCAAAGTGCTGCCAGGTCTTTTTATCTGACATCTTTCAAACTACCCTGCTTTGATTAGTTTCCATGCTTTCTCTGCACTACAGCATGCATCTTTCATTAAGGAAAAGCCATTTTTGGCATGAAAAGGAACTCCTGCTTTTAGCTGACTTGGAAAGCTCTTATAATGCTCAATTACATATGCTGAAACTTGGCTAGAAAAGAAACTTTCATGTTCTTGTTATCTAGGCTCTGTTCTTCTAGAAATGGAAGATATTGCCCATCCAACCACTTTACTTATTACAAAATGAGCTTTCATGTATTCGTTGAATCTTTTATAAAATCATTTTGTTCAGGGAGAATTCAGCTCTGCACTAAAGGTCCAGTAGCCCTCTCCTGGCCATTTAAATGTTGCTGGAAAGCTAAATACTGCACAAACTATGCAGAACCTTTGATTGTGCATGAAGACTGATTGTGCACCCTTCAAACTATGGTCACCTGATCTTCCTTATAAACATAAGTTTTAATAAATTGTTGAGCAGCTTTTGCTGGGAAGGCTGCCTCAGCAGCTCATCACATAATGCTTGTGCAACTTAACAGTTTGAAAGCATTTTTCATTTCAGCTGTGATTTGTTTGACAAATCAAGATATCATTAAATGTAATGTGACAGAAAAATATAACAATTTGTAGGATTTAAAAATGCCTAAGAGTGATACAGGGCTGTATGGTCCATGTTCTAGACAGTGAACGGAAAGTATGCAGGTATGTTTGATAAATAGAAAAACTGTACTTACGTAATTATAATGAGCCTCGTATTTGCCTAAATGAGGTTTCTTTTATAGTCCTCTGCCTTATCCAGAGTGCTGAGTAGTATTCTGCTATAGTGAACCTGTTCCTTATTTCTCATACATTGAATAATAGTTCTTCAATTTATGTGACACATTTATAATGGAATAGGATCTCTATCATCATGAACTGCATGCTAAAATTTTAGGGGAAAATTAGCAACAAACTAGGGAGGAAGGGGAGAAAAAATCTCTTGGAATTTCTATATCAACTGGGTAGCTTGAGACTGTAGTGGAAAATGTGATTGCTAATTTTTCTCTGACTTGATGGGAGGAATACTAAATCTTTTTTACTATTGTCATGACAGTCAGAACCTGGTAAGAGTTAAAAACTGCTGATGGGGCTCATCAGCTTTGCAGCTTATTAAGTATTTAATTTTAACCAATGCCTTGGTGTACAGACGTATAAATGGTAGGAAAGAAAAAGACTTCAGAGACAAAACAAAAAAAAACAAAAACAAAAAAAAAAAGGAAGCTACATAGAAAAGTAGCACTTGAAAGAAAGCGATAAGAATGAAAGAAGATGTGGGTATGTGAAATTTTTAAGGTCAAAATATGAGAGCAAGGGGAGCATTTTTAACAACCTGACAAAGCATGTAGATTTGATAAGAAAATGGAGAATAGGTTGATGGGGAAGAGCAGCCTGAATTTTTTTTTTTTAAGAAAAGTAAGATCCAGTGAGGTACTTGGTAAAGACAAACCTGCTCAATATAACACCAAGTCTGAGGGCTGTGACAGAAAACGCCACTGTCAATGACAGATAACTGAAGAACTATTAATATTTTATTGAAAAAAAAATACTTACAAGAAGTGCAGGTAAAAAGCAACTACCAGTTTAAATGAGTGGGTAAGCTCCTATCTAAATTTGTAATTGCTTGCAATTTTAGCTGTCACAGATGAACTTTTTTGCCTTTAAATGAGCTCTCTGATTCACCATGCATTTTTGTGTTTTGAGTATCTTTAAGCAGTTGAAGGTCGACTACTTTAAGTCAAAGATATTTGAATATCTCAAAGTAGACAGATCAAGGATAGTGGCCTGAATCATTGTTTACAGAGGACAAATGATTGCATTGACTTCACTGAGTAAGAAAACAAATTGTCGGATCATCAGTGCAACAAGCTTTAAATTACCTCCTTTGACTGTTTACTCCTCCCTGAAGTAAACTTGAGCACATTTGGTCTCGCAAAAGATGATGATACACATAAAAGCTAGATATGCTTCACAGAGCAATAATACTTTTGGCAACAAACAGGAGTTTTGGAAGAAGGACACAGGCAAAGGAAACCCTTGGCATGCTCTCAGGGATGACATGATAGTTGCACACTACGAAGTGGTGCTCAAACTGGCCTGGAATAACCAACTTCCCACTAATTTCTGGGACACTGTCTATGTGTTAGCTTGATGAAATCACTGTTAGTAGGAAAATAAATGTGGGTGTTTTGCATTTTGAGGATGGGTATTTTGCACAAGAAGGCAGAGTAAGGAGTAAGAAAAACTGTCTTGGATATAGGGCAATATGTGATATTAAAAATAAGTTAACAGAATTCATCTTAATGTTACCTTCATTGTTTTGGGAAAGAATTTGAAAATCAAAGGGACTTGTGAAACTCATTACTGTGAGGGATGACAATGGCTTGTGTTACTTTCCTCCATGGTATGAATTTTGGCTAAGTCTTCACTCTTGAAGCAGAAGACACCTTTATATGGGTACATAGTGTCTAGTCACCTTTTCTCATATCTTCATACCTCTCCATTGAAATGGTGCTCACTCTTGTTACAAGGCTCTACAAACCAATGCAGCCGTTGCCACTGGGAGATGAGGGCCATCACCAGGGTTAAAACACCTATCTGCTGTTGGCAACCCTTGCACATTGTAGGAGCTTCCTCAGGAAGGGACTGAGGGTATGAAAGACCTCAAGAAAATGTTTCATGGCAAATTAGGAGGGTCTTTCCTTCCTAAGCACTTTAAATGAATATGTAGGCAGGGAAACTTCACGGCTGACTTTTTGTTTTTTGTATTTTTTTTTTACCAACAGGTGGAAGCAGAGAACTCTTTACTTTCTCTGGGGTAAAGCCATGGGATTTACAGACATTTTGCTGGCATTTAACCTAACATTAGCTTCTAGTCTTGATGATTATTCCTCATAGTAATGAAAACACAAATTTTCTGTTACTTGCAGAAGCAGAATAAATTACTACCTCTATACTTTGCTCCTAAGTAGAATGAACTCACAGCTAAAATGTGGATTAGTGCAGTTCTAAAGTATTGTCTTATGACAATTATAAATTAGTAGAAGAAGGCTAACTTTACAACCAAATAGTCTATAGTGGATATTTTTAAGAAAGTTTCATAACCAGCTTTTGTTTTAGTACAGGATTAGGGTTTTTGTTTTGAAAAGACTGCTGGGTGTTTACAATTGTCCACAAAATGAATGGCAGCTCTAAAAGACTGAAGTAGAAATCACAGAACAATATTCATAGAATGACTTGGATTGGAAGGGACCTTAAAGATCATCTGGTTCCAACCCCCCTGCCATGGACAGGGATGCCACCCACTAGATCAGGTTGCCCAGGGCCTTGTCCAACCTGGTCTTGAACACCTGCAGAGATGGGGCATCCACAACTTTTATGGGCAACCTGTTCCCGTGCCTCATCACCCTCTGAGTGAAGAATTTCCTCCTAACATCTAATCTAAATCTCCCCTCTTTTAGTTTAAAACCATTCCCCCTTGTCCTGTCATTGTCTGCCCAAGCAAAAAGTTGCTCTCCATCTTTTTTGTAAGCCCCCTTTAAATACTGAAAGGCTGCAATGAGGTCAGCCCGGAGCCTTCTCTTCTTCAGGCTAAACATCCCCAGCTATATCAGCCTTTCTTCATAGGAGAGGTGCTCCAGCCCCCTGNCCAGAACCCCCAAGTCTTTCTCCGCAGGGCTGCTCTCAAGGAGTTCTTCTCCCAGTCTGTGCTCATGTCTGGGATTGCCCCAAACCAGGTGCAGCACTTTGCACGTGGACTTGTTGAACCTCATTTGGTTCACAAGGACCCACTTCTCAAGCTTATCCAGGTCCCTTTGAATGGCATCCCTTCCTTCTGTTGTATCAACTGCACCACTCAGCTTGGTGTTGTCTGCAAACTTGCTGAGGGTGCACTCAGTCCCATCATCTATGTCATTGATGAAGATATTGAAAAGCACCAGTCCCAAGACAGACCCCTGAGGGAGACCGCTCATCACTGGCCTCCACCTGCACATGGAGCCATTGACCACCACTCTCTGGGTGCGGCCTTCAAGCCAATGCCTTGTCCATGGAATGGTCCACCCTTCAAATCCATACCTCTCCAATTTGGAGATCAGGCTGTTGTGCAGGACCGTGTCAAAGGCCTTACATAAGTCCAGGTAGATGACATCCCTATTCTTGTTTTGAAATCTCTACTTTTTGAAACTCCCAGTCTTGTTTTGCAGTTCAGATGGAAATATCACCACTTGTGTTCAACTTCTTTTACTCTATATGCAGCATGCATTTCTTTGTATGAGACATAAGGCAGGAGATGTTTATGTCTTTTAATTTTTTCCTCCATATTTTCCTCTTCACATGTGCAGTGCTGCTTATGTAGGATTTCCTGCAGTAATCCACTAGACATGTAAACTACTTGACAGAAATATTTTTTGTAGATGACTTCTTGCACATTACTTCTGTTTTCCAAAGGCTGAACATCTTGTCAGTTTTCAGGTTCAGTACTTAAAGGGTTTTTAAAGAGAGAGCTCAGATTCTAGAATACTCCTGCACCTTTCCATGGCGGTTATATTCAAGATGGTCACCTCTTCAAAACAATGTTAATGTCACTTAAATTCAAAATTGAAAAGGTGGAATACATTTTTCCTTTGTCTGCCTTATACCGGGGACATGACTCTGTCGTTTAATATTTCAGTCTATAGATGTACATGACTCTGCTGGATTCACAAAATCATCCATATATGTGAAGAGGCTCCTGTATATGGAAGAAAAATGTGTTCAGAGCTGAATACAGAGACACTATCCATAGCTCACAACATCCCTGGGCTGTAGATTACTGTTGGATATGAGTGTATACAGGGGCAGTGTCAGCATTTGGCTGTCCTGCTGTTGTTTGCTATCTGCCCTTGACCAGTGCTGGAGACGGTGCTGGTAGGGATGGCCTTTTGGTCTGAGCTGTTGTGGGTGTCCTCCTGACCAGATGAAGCTGTATGACCAAGAATAGAAATGGCAGATGGATAACTGAACTTTCTCTTTATCTTTACCACATATAGACAGGCAAATCGATTCTGCAATGCCTTTTGGCAACTGATATCAAAGGAATTTATTTGAGATGATTGTTGTTTGCTGATGAATGATCTCTTGCTAGAAAAAGAACTTAACTTTTTTCAAACTAATAAACTAAATATTCAGTACTACTGTAGAAACTAGAACTGCTTTAGTTTTTATGATTCAGATAGAGTTGATATTTTAACTGTGTAGTTAATATTTTCGGATATTGTAAATCAAATCAAATGAAATCTGAATATAAAAAAATATAACACCTTAACACTGCCAGTAATTAAGAATGTAAGTCACATATTTAAGTTCTTGAAAGATTTGGCAGACTGGATTGTGGATAAAAGATACATGATGGAAATCTTATATCCACTGTAGTGCAAGTGAACTTTGCACTTACACTTTCTTACAGATATCTAATTCTTTTTATTGTTAGGCAGTAGTTAAAGCATACTTTTTTTCTAAAATGCAATCTTTGCATGTTAAATTATGAAAAAATGCATTCTGAAACCCGGTGGACTGAAGAAAGAAATTTTGGGGTTAAGGTTCATAAATTAATTTAAGAAAACTTTGTGATTTTCCTTGAAGTAATTATAAAATGGATATAACAAGAATGGGAAGTGAAGCTGATTAAATGAAAATTGAATGTTAAACATCAGTATGTTAATATACATAGGATGGCTCAGAGTTTTCCCAAGTTTTGCCTATATTTCAATTAAATTACACCTTACTAAGGTTTGAATGTTTTTCTATTTGTCCATTACTCTATTATTATATATATGTCCACATTACTCAATAATGAGAACAAAATAAGAAGTGTTTAAAAAAAAACAACTTAAAATCATTGAACTGTATTCAGCTTTGCTGTAATTGGATAACTGAGAACCGCAGTCCTCAGACCCTGAGGAAGTTTGGTTTGTGATAAAAGAGGAAGGGAGAAGACATCCTTTTATGATCAACAAGAGGAAATAAACAAAGTGCTAGAAAAACAAAGCGTGGTTCAGAGTCTAACTGCACAAAAGCGTGATGTTCAATGCTACTGAAAATGTCCTTCCCTCTGAAAGTATTGTTCTCATGTGCCTTTGTTTACCTCTGGTTCTGAGAAATAGGATGGAATGGAAATACATGCATTGTGGTCGAAGAAAAGAGTTAAGGCTTTGTCTAGAACAGCACATGTCGAAACTTGTTATTTCTAGATCATGAAACTCCTTACTATTCTTACCTTTTCATCCAGAGTTTACAAGCAAGCTGAATGTTTTATTCCGTGAAATGAAAATAACAGAAAAATGGATTCCAGAATGTTGAAACAATTTGGATCAGTTTGACCTGTGTCGTTATTGAAATGGAAATGTGATGGCACTTGACCAACTTTTACAGTTTGGGCATGTTCTGTTTACCTTTCAGTCAGATGCCATTTGCCAGATCACACCCTGATGCTTTGCCCCAAAGGGAGGACTCTGTGCATCTGGCAGATGCTTGTGGAACAAAACCTGGCACTAGTGGTTTAATAGTTAAACAGGTGGCAACACTGCCACTGAGATGTGTTTTTCCTCATGGTAGAACTGTTTGTTGTTCAGTAGAAATGGTTCTTTAACAATATAGGCACATACTGTAATTAACCATAATGAGTAGGAAAAAAAAAAAAGGAACCCTTACTTTCACCTTTGCTGTGAGAATGGAGTTCAGGGCCTTTCAGAGTAGCTACCATTAAATTTTATGAACTTGAGAAGTAATGGCACTTTAGAAAGACACTTTATGTATTAAGAAACAAATAAATATGCATTAGCAGTTGTTGGCTAAAAAAGCAGGAGAAAAAAATGCTATCCTAGTTTTACAAGTGGGACTGAAATGCATAGACTTGCCTAAGGCTACACACTGATTCTGTGGTAGAGACAGCTCTTCCAGTACAGTGCTTTAATTACAGGAACAAATCTTCATATCAAAAAATGTGGACTCACCTGAATCTCTTTGGAGAGAAGTAAGAAATGCAATTCTATCAGCTTTCTGATGCTGCCTTTCTCTGGTAGTGGTGCAATCTCTGAAGAGCACCTTCTTTTCATTAAATTTTGGTCAGCTTTTGCCTGATATATAAATAAAAAGATAAAAAATAATTATATCTTTTATCTTACTGAAGTATGAGTTCTAGAGAAAAATCCTACAGCTGTTATTTTGTTTAGACTAGCACTTAAGGAACCAACAGCTGCAGTGAATAACCACAAGAAGCTGGTATAGTTTCTAAAAGTAAAACCCGACCCCACTCAGTGTTATGCAGTCGGCCTCTTCACTAAGTCTGCAGGTTATAAAATACTAACATGTCCTTTACTAGTGTCTTGTAGAGGGCACTTGTGATGTACATCTCTTAAATGCATGCTGCTTTAAACAATATTAAGTTGTGACACATATGATGTTTTGAAGCAATACTATTGCTGGGAGAGTTAGAATTGTTTGAGCACTGAACTGTTAATATTTGTCCTCAAACATTAGTATTTCAGTGATGAATCAGCACAGATAGCATTTTGTGAAGATGCTCAGAAGTACAAGTTTGTTCATCTAGCTGTTTAAGTCCAAAAGAATAACAATTTTTTTGAACTGTTTGCCACGTATAGAGTGCTGGATTGAACGACTGCATGCTTAATTAAGGCTACTAAATCAGGTAAAAAGAAAGTATATCTAGGGAAATAATTACTCTCTTGGAATTAAAATATAATATGTTTTAATGGATTCTACTAAAGATTTAGAAAATGCAATTAAAATAATATCATCTGGGAACATTAATAGAGCAAAAGATTCCATAAAACAGATGGTATAACTCAGTAACTTGTGCATCACTATGATTACATTTGAAGCACCACTTTGAAGACAGGGATTGTCTATTTTCCCCTGTTTTACACAGATATTTTTGTGTTTGCAACCTTTCCTTGAATACTCTGGTCTAGGCCGCATTCTTTGTCAGGAGAAGACCTTGTGGTTGGTCATGATATTTTAACAATGAGTTTGTGAAAACGGTGTGCAAATCAAGACTAGTTATTTGCATACCTCCCTCTGAGAGCACACAAATTCTGTGCTAACCTTTGGAGCTGTAAGATTACAGCATTGGTTATCTAAGACAATTGCTCATAATTACTTTTTTTTTTTTTTTAAGTCACTTTTCTGTCACTAAGTTAGGAGAGCAGATTAATAGTTTGCAAAAAGTGGTAGGGTAACAAAAGTTTTGCTGTTTTTCAAGGCAAGGTAGAAACCTTGATATATCTGTGCACTGAAATTTTGCTGGAAGCATAATGAGTAATTCTTACCTAAAATTGCTCACAAGGAAATCTGACTACATAACACAAAATTCTCCTGGGATTGGGTAGGAGAGAGTTAGAGTTTCTGAAGCAGTAATACAGATCTGGCCCAAAAGCAAATTTACTTTTACTGTGCAGACTTGCACTGAATTAGGCATTATTTTCCCTCAGCTGCTAGTTGTGAGGCGGATCTTTGGTTAGTCGTGGGTGGACAGTAGTGGTAATGGCACAATTAAATGCAACCAGATACTACTAGTAGGAAAGCAGCAGGATAAAACCCTTTAATTTTGATTTATCCTACTAAGTAGTCAACAAAGTCACCATGAATGGTTGTGTTGCTTTGCAACCACTTCCCATCATTTCAGACTGTGAGAGCGGTTCTTTGTCAAAGGTTTTAATGCTGATTTTTTTTTTTTTCAGAACTATTAAAATTTCCATTTGAATAAGATTTTTCTAAGCACCTAATCATGCTTTCTTGTGAAAGAGAGAGATAGGAACCAAAGTGACTGTCATTCAGAAATAACAAACAAGGAAAACTGACATGCCTGCATTCACATTTGGTCTTCTTACGTATTTGAGCCTTTGGAACAATTGGATAGATAATGATTCAAGCCTCTTCATAGCTGCTGAATATAATGAAATGCAGGCTCCCAGTAGCTGCTAGTTTTACTTTCAATAAATCAAGTTTATATTTAGAAAGACAGGCCTAAGAATGTAGAACAGAATAAAAGGATTTTTATGTGCCACAGAGGAGCATGCTCCATCTATGCTGAACTAGCACTAGAGGGAAACCACAACTTCATTAGACATAGTGCAGATAGTGGGTCACTTATTCAGCAGAGCTGAAGCATTTTTGAAGGTTCTATTACAATTATTATTGTATCTTGTACCAAATTATACATATATAAAAGTTTAAATATCTAGGAAAGGGATATAATCTATCTGAGCACCACATATGATGATTTAACACCTTTCATGATTCTGAAGCAGTGTTAGATTGTACTTGTTACCTACGTAACTGCCTGATATTTCTTCTAAAATAAGGAATGTGCTTAATTTGATTTAAGAATGACTTCATTTTACTTTATATATTGTTTATGAAGTGAATTTCTTTTAAAGGTAAAGAAGCATCAGAGCTATCTGTCATTACTTTGACATGACAGTTTCTGATGTGTCAACATAACTGATGTCAGTGGAAAGCCAGGCTATCTCCTGAACCATTTAGATGATTCTTTGCAGGGCAGTTGCCATAAATCTGTGTGATTTTTCCAGCGTGCACTTCACAGAATCACAGAATCACACAGAATCTTTTGGTTGGAAGAGACCTTCAAGATCACCTAGTCCAACCTAAGACCTAACACTAACAATCCCTCCACTAGACCATGTCTCCAAGCTCTGCATCCAAACGTCTTTTAAGTACATCCAGGGATGGTGACTCGACCACTTCCCTGGGCAGCCTGTTCCAATGCCTCACAACCCTTTCAGTAAAGAAATTTTTCCTAATATCTAACCTAAACCTCCCCTGTCGCAACTTCAGCCCATTCCCCCTCATCCTATCACTTGACACATAGGAGAAGAGAGCAATCTCCACCTCGCTACAGTACTTTAACGTACTTGTAAAGAGCGATCAGGTCACCCC
>VXAA01002181.1:63717-76973 GCA_013399115.1 Anseranas semipalmata | reverse complement strand
CTTGTTAAAATTCATATTGTTGGCTATTGCCCAGCTTTCTGATTTGTCAAGATCTCTCTGAAAGGCCTCTCTACCCTGAATGGAGTCAACAGATCCTTCCAATTTAGTGTCATCCACAAACTTACTTATACTTTCAAGTCCTGTGTCCCAGTCATTTATGAAAACATTAAAGAGAACTGGGCCTAAAATGGAGCCCTGCGGAACCCTACTAGTTGTTTTTAATACTTTCGAACAGGTTTTCTGTAAATAGAGAAAGATTAATTAATTTTTTCATTCATTCTTTTATGAAACTGTCTGTGTCTTTCAAAGAGCAATGCCCACACCAATCTCCATGTCCTGCTAAGTGTCCTAAGGCTTTGAACCCTGTAGGTCATGCGGCTCAGCACATATTGGTGTGGTTCTGATCTGGAGACAGAATAAACGCATTTCTTGCCAAGTTAGTTGAGTCACAATTCAGTAGCAGCTTGGGGATTCCTTTTAAGGAGCATGTGCCTTTCTGCCATTATAGGATAAAACTTAGCATGCTGCCAAGAGTTGTGTGGATGGAAAAAGATGGCAGGCAAGTGCAAGCAATCACGTTAACTACAGAACTTTTGGAATTTTGAAATACACTTCACTGGTGGGAAATGGCTTGATATAAATGGCATTACAGGGAACCACAAAATACTGTCATTCTGTGACTTTTCAGAGCTTTTTGCTGAGTGTCGGACTGAGCAGAAAAGGTATGCTCGCACCATCCAATGAGGAAAACTGTCAGTAAGAAAAGTCTGAGGTTCTTCTTCCTTAACAAAATCACACACAGAACAAAACAAGACAAAAATAATAAAACTGCAATCTGAGTTGAAAGAGAAGACACAGACAATGTGAACCTCAGTGCTTTTCAGTGGTTATAACTCTTGGTGACTGCAATACAGATTCCTCTTCAGTCCATCAGTGTAGGTCTCCATTGAGCTATACACACACACTTTATTTTGTAATCAAGTTCTGCTTGCCTTTTTTTTTTTTCTTTTTTTTTTTTTTTTTTTGTTTTTTTTTTTTTTCCCCAAGACTATGCTATCTTAGAGCATAATATCCTCTGCATTTAACTAGTGCCTCAACACAATGAGGTATGGTTTCATATGTGTATTGTTTAAAGTGTTATACAAATAGAATATATTTGTAATAAAGAGGAGCTAAAATTGTGCCTTCTTGGATCTACGTATTACCAGGAAAATAGATTATAATGCCAATAAAATGTCTTACTTGAAAATCCATTGGAAGTAGGGAAGTCTACTAACTTAAACACCTCTTGTAACAGATTTGTGGGTGGACAAGTTTTTCTTTTGTTTTTATTTGTTTGTTTATTTGTTGTTGTTGTTTTAATCTAAGCAGAGTCAACTTAAATGTTTTTAAAATAGTCAAACATGGAAAACAGCCCAGGTCCTTCATTTACACAAACTACACTTTCTGCTTTCAGCCCTGGAGTTTCCAAACATTTAGAAGCATTCAGAAATTGACATGAAGTAATGCAAGATTAAGTTTCTAGCCCAGGTTCATGTAAATACATCCTGGACAGTTTTCAGGACTGCATAATGACTTGAGTGGACCTGGGATCAGTTTGTGGAAAGTAAGTTTTTCGAAATAGATGCTTTCACATGTGTAGATATATCAGATATTTTTCATATGTTTCAAGATATTTATGGACAGTTAGATAGAAACCTCTATTTAGGACTTTTCAAATTAAGCTTTCTAGAAGTTAAATATGTACTGAGTAATGAGATCGGATTTTAAAATGCAGTGAACTGCATCTCTGTCAAGGTTCTTTTGCTTTTCATTATTACTGAAAATTAGGCTTGCTGAACTTCTTTGGCAGCACTTAATCTATCTGTGAAAGTCAGAAAACTTCAAAAGATAACATTTATATAGCTTTATTTCAGCCAAATAGTAATTTCTCATCCTGTTTTTTTTTTTTTTTCATTATTATTTAACCTGTTCCTGTAATTTAATCTGTCCTAGCCAGTGAGACAGGAGGTAAGTATCATACAGCTAGAAATAAAAGGGACAAAAGACAATAGAATGAACTTCTGGTAATAATGAGGGTAACTAAGTCCTCTTAAGGTTTACTGTTGAAATTGTGGAATTTCCTCATTGGAGAGCTCAACTTTCATGATATTTTTGAACCACTTTTTTTGCACTTCTGTGTATGAATAAGATGCAATTTCTAGGTTGCCTGAATGCAATATGGAAGTTAGTCATGAAACCGCATCAAGTTTATCTTGTACCTCTTCCAAACAGGCTACAGTGTCCACATCAATCACCAGAGAATTTGAAGATCAAGAACCATTAATATACACACAACTATATGGACAAGAACCATTCAGGAACAGTTTCTAAAACTCTTTAAATTGCTCACAAGAAATTCAAAGTAAAATATTTCATTTATTTGCAGATAATTTTTCCACTTAGTGTTCTCATCCTAGTATTAGACAGTGAAACTAAACCACTCAATTTCACTCTTGTTTTTAACCAGTTTTACTTCTAGTCACTAGTACAAACCAATAGCAAGTTGTGTTTGGGTTCACCCAAACACAGAAAACAATGCCCCAGAAAAACAATGCACAGAGTTCCATTTAAAATCAGAAACATATTTCAGTTTGAAATAAAGTTGTAACAATATGCATTGTGCTGATTTTTCACAAGTGTTAATTAATGATTGGTCATGTGACAGTCTGCATGAGATGCTTTGCTTTATCAATATTTCTGAAAAAGTAAGTTAATTTGGGGGCATCTTAATATCAGTGTTCATATCAAATGTGCACACAGTGACAAAACTGTAATATCAAAATATTTTGGAGTAAAAGTAAACTACTACATATCTTTAATGTAACTGTTTTCCTTTTGAATCTTTTGGCCAATTTCAGTTAAAACTGGGAGAAGCACAGGTGTTCCACAAATAAGTAAATTTCCGCAAGTTTTGTGGAATATTATGTTCTCACCTGATTACAAGGCACCACCAGACAATATAGAATGGCACAGAAGGAAAGGAACAAGGAGGAAGAAAGACACCTTAAAAATCCTAGCTTATATGAGATGCTTCAGCTAGATTTCAGAGATGTAAGCCTCTGTGACTTCTGAAAGAGCTGGTGAAAGCTAAATGGAGTAGGCAGGTTGCTGGCAGACAACAGTGTGGGGCTGTTGATCTTTACCATCCTTAAAAGAACTTGGGGTCAGACCCTCCCTACTGATGTGGGTCTGGACCTCGTAATCAGCTTACAGCTGCCCCATCTTTCGGAAGCTATCGAAGGCTGTGCACCTAGGGGCTCACTGCCAGCCCCTCTCTGGGTTCAGAAGGGTGCACTGCCAGCGACCCACGCAAGCCAGCAGAGAAGATTTGAGCTAAGGAGAGAGGTCTGTTCCTCTGGAAACCACTGGAGTAGCCCTGCTTTAATTAATTAATTGTGGGGTCAGGCTCCACATCATCTTAGTTAACTACTAACTTTCACTTTTGCTCTGGAACAAACTGGTACAAACAACATCAGACCTGTAGCAGTCCCTCTTCTTTTTCTCCTTCTTTATTTTTGAACTCCAGCCACATTGGATGGGTCTTTTCTTTGTAACTAAAATAATAAATTAGCATTCAGCTGTTTTCATTTCTCATTTCCAAAGAATGGCACCCAGCAGCTATTACATTTAAAAACATTGGTTCCTCATTCCGCTTTTGTAACATAATGGAAATAAACCGCATGGTCAAGCTCTCAGGGAGGGCATTTCGGGATCCAGAAATAGCTTCCACAAACTCCTCTTCTTGGAGGAGGAAAGATTTTTAAATGAGCAGTTCCAGTAAGTATTCCCTCACACTGAGACACACATGCAAAATAAAGCGCGAGAGGTCTCCCCGAGGCAGAAGGGTACATATCACTGGCTGTCAGGCTTCCTGACCTGCCTTCTGGGGGATTACTAAAGACACCAATGAGGTAGCTGTACGTGAGGTGCGGAGGCAGAGGCAGCAGTTAGTTCTGCTGGATTATCGCAGGGAGTATTCTCCAAACACGTCCTTCCCAGGACAGATTTTGCGTGAAGGACCAAAGCAATTTCAAGCATGTATCTAATTGCTTGAGAGTACAACTAGTCCTCATCCACAGAAATGAGGGAAAGCTGTTTTTCGCCATGTGTTAGATGCCATATCCAGTGCAGAGCAGCACCGAGCCTGGCGCTGCTCGGGCCAGAGGAGCCACAAGAGCGAGGCCGGGCACCTTCTTCCAGAGAGCTAGACCTGGGGGCAAACTGAGCCCTCACAGGTGAGAGTTGAGCCCTGTGAGTCGATCCCTCCCTGTTTTGGATGTCTTTTCTCCTGTATCCGCTGCTGCTGCGCAACTCAGTTAGCCAGAGGTGGAAAGCCCAGAGCTACCAGCAACCCAGCTGGAGATGTTTTTGGTAAGCAGAAAGAGTGTGCCACTACAACTGGGAACAGGGGAGCCAGTTTGTGTAGAAGAGATGCTGCGGCTGGCAACAGAAATACATATTCTACTGACCTATGGGTGAGCTGCCATTCACTAAATGACAGAGGAAGCAAGCTAAAAAGATTGCCAGGAAGGCTGCTTTTACTCAGAATGACTATTTTTCTGCTTCCCCTCAAAAATGAAACTAACACATTATGCCACACACACAGCTTGCTGAGCTGAATATTTGGCTAGCAGCTGCAGTAACACCATCAGGAATGGATTGTCCTGAGGAGAGTGGCTAAGATACAGCTACTGAAATCCTACTGAAATTGGCATTTCTTCGTTTGTTATTATATGAGCAAGTGCTGCAAAAATACTCTGGCAAGGGTTGTGAATTATTTTTAATCCCCATAAAATGTTAGTGGGATAAAGAGCAATATTGTAAAATAGTTTTAAGTATTTTAAATATAAGGAGATAATGGAAGCACCAACACAGTTAAATTATTTTCTTTCATTATGTGCTTTTGTATCTCTGACTTTTTTTCCCACTTTTTTTTTTTTTTTAATTTGTATTCCCTGACCTGCTTCCTTTGAAAAGCAAGGAGCTAAAAAGTTGTGTTGGTCCCCAGAAGTCCTACTCTTAAGCCAATGTTGTCTTTGTATAGGAAACAGTCTTTCCAATAGCAGTGCTATATACCTTATACAATGAACACATAAGGTTAACAAGAGAAAACCCCACAACATTGCTAAGCAAACACAACACTAGGTGTGCTTCCTGCACAGAGGGTCCCAAAAGAACAGAATCTTTCAGCTTTGTAAGAGTGGAGCCAGATTTCAAGATTTTCTCTTGTGCAACCCATAGCCCCTGGACTTTACCAGGAAATGTCCATTGTCTGTTTAGTAGCGTGATGTGCCAATGGTTTTAAAGCAGACCATACATTTTAATAACTAGCAAGAAACTTTGATTTTTGTTGCTAGTAGGTAATTTGCATTCTTGCTCCACTTTAAAACTCAGAGGATTCAGCTAGAAGGCTCTTACTTTTCTTCAGTGTGTCAGATATGGCTTTCTGATACCAAAACAGAAATATTTTTACTTTGGGGTCTTTCAAGGAGTGAAAACATACAAGATCCTAAGGGTTCTCTGGTGTTCTATGAACCAGGAGCTGAAAGCTGACCAAGTAAAGTAAATACTTGTTTTTAAACAGCAAGTGATTAAATGCTAGAACAAATTTACAAAAACTGTGTAATGGAAATGCCGTATCTCAGTTTTTCTGCTGAAGACTGGAGGCCCTTCTGAACATTGTAATTTCCTTTGAAAGAGGAAGAATGTATTCATAAACTCTGTGTCTGGAGTCTGGAGGCCAGACTCTGTGTAATTAGCTACCCCTCTCGGTCCTAGACTCTCTTGACTTCAAGATGACAGGCATTCAAGGAGACCTCTAAGATGGAAGAGATGAGAAGAATCCTTTGTTTCCACAGCAGGGACCACTAGGGCACATTTAGTTACGCAGAACTCCAGTGTATCTGGTAGCTTTTCCATTTTCTAAAACCTGGATGAAAGTCCTCACAGTGAGGCAGATCAGTGAACAGTATTCTTTCAATTTAATCAGTGGACAAAATAGCGGTAAGTTGGCTGGTGAGTGGCCAGAGAGACAGCCTGCAGAGAAATCCATGCAAGTGCCAGCAAACAGAGAAGGGAGATAATCCAGCAACTCAGAACCCCACAGCAGGATGTTGAAGGCTGTTTTTCCAGCTTGTATGATGGAGGAATGGCCATGGAGATAACAGAAGTAGGAAGAACAGGTCAGCAGAAAAAGGCCTCAGCTAGCACTTAGGACACACCACAGAGGAAATCTTTCTCAAGTTAAAGCCGCAGGGTTTAGTCTTTAGAAGAATCTGATATAGACAAAGTAACCCAAACAAATCCTGTGAACAAACCAATGAACCAAATGAGCAAACAAACAAACAAACAGCAAGAAAAAATAAAAATAAAAACAACAGAAAAAGAGCAGAAATAAGACAGGGAGATTTAGGCTTGTAGAGACACAACCTGTTTATAGTGCTCCTAATGTGAAGAAAATACTTGCACAGACCTGAGAATCTGTGGCTCTCAGTATTTTCTAATCCAGCTCCCTGTGGGATACAAGAGTCACTTCATTCTTCTGTACCACAGGCACAAAGGCACTTCTCCAAAACACAGACTTTGGAACAGAAGGATAAAAATCTATAAAGGCTAGAGCTTCATTACATGAATGCAAGCAATGCACCTTTTTATATTTACATGCTGATGGCTTGGGGAAAACAATTCAAATACTTCATTAATTAAAAGTATTGTTCTTGCCTGGGGAAGACATAGGGTGGGAGGAATCAATGAGGGATTTCATGGAAATGTGAATAGGTGTGAAAACAAAAGTTTCAGTCAAGTTCTCTCAAAGCAGCTCTTTGAAAGTTGGGTCAGTAGAGAAAATGCCATTACCATAAACACAGTTAAGTTTTTACTTCGTGTTTCATCCAGGCATGTATGACCAAATTGTTCAACTCTTTTCTGTGTAAACCTGTGGGGCTGGGGAGGGAAAAGAAGAGTAATAGGATTCTCTAACATCCATCCCCTCGGCTGTTTGTTTCACCTTTTCATAACACTTCTTACTGTCAAGTCTTAAAGCCATCTGCTTACAATGTTTACCTCTGCAAGCCAAATCAGACCCGTTAGTTTACCCTCAGTCTCTGGAAAAGTTATGGAGAAGATTATGCTAGGGGACATTGAAAGTCAGTTAAAGAATAAAGCTATTTTCAGGCAGAGTTAACATGGGTTCATCACAGGAAAGTCCTTAGTAATTTACCTCCTTCTACGATAAGGTCAGCTACTTAGTGGATGAAGGGAAGGTGGTGAATGCAGTATTTCTGCATTTTAGTAAGGCCTTTTTTTGTTGTTCTGGACAAATTGTCCAACTGTGAGATAAACCGGTTCATGCTATGCTGGGTGATGAACTGGCTGAATGGTAGAGCTCAAAGGGTTGTAGTGAATGGGGCTACATCTGGCTGGTGGACACTCACCAGCAGTGTTTCCCCAGGGCACAAATCTAGGGCCAGTCCTGTTCAACATTGTTATCGAGGATCTGGATGCAGGAGTTTAATCCATCCTTAGCAAGTTTGCTGATGATACTAAACTGTGAGGTGCTGTTGACTCCCTGGAGTGACAAGAGGGATCTAGATATCTTGGATCATTGGGCAATCATCAAAGGCATGAAATTCAACAAGGGTAAATGCCAGGTACCGCACCTGGGACAGAGGAATGCCGGACACAGGTACAGACTGGGCGACAAGTGGCTTGGGAGCAGCTCAGCAGAAGGGGATCTGGGGGTGCTGGTCAACAGCAGGCTCAATGTGAGTCAGCAGTGTGCCCTGCAGCCAAGAGGGCAAAAGACGTTTTGGCGTGCATTAAACACAGCATAGCCAGCCTATCAAAAGAGGTGATTTTCCCACTATATTTAGTGTTGGTGCAACCTCACCTTGAATGTTGTGTGCAGTTCTGGGCTCCACAATATAAAAAGGATATTAAGGTCCTTGAGAGCATCCAGAGGAGGGCAACAAAGCTGGTAGAAGGGCTGGAAGGCACGTCTTATGGGGAGAGCCTGAAGACACTTGGGTTGTCCAGTCTGGAGAATAGAAGGCTGAAAGGTGACCCCACTGCTCTCTGCAACGTCCTGAGGAGGGGGATGCATGGGAACAGCACGAAGCTGCACCAGGGGAGGTTCAGACTGGGCATTAGGAAAAATTTCTTTCCCGTGAGGGTGGTCAGACACTGGCAAAGGCTTCCTAGAGAGGTGGTTGATGCCCCATGCCTCTCAGTGTTCAAGAGACACTTGGAACAACGCCCTCTTTAATATGCTTTAACTTTTGGGTAGCCCTGAAGTGGTCAGACAGTTGGACTTGATCATCTTTGTAGGTCCCTTCCAACTGAACTATTCTAAATTCTACTATATATATATATACACACATATATAAAACACAATTTTATTATTTTGTACTTTGAAACTGAAAATAAAGAAGAAAAACTAGTTAGGCAGCTGCCACAGTTTTCCTGTGACAAAGCTAGCCCCAGATGGCGTAGCTTTAGACTGTCCCCTCCTTGTCACCCTCTTGTTGAGTAAGAAGCTGTTAAGGAGTCTCTGAGTTGTATAGTAGCCTGCTCTTCTAAGATGTTCTGCATACTGTGGAAAAAAAGAACTTTTCAATTCAGCTTTTCTTCACTTTGAATCCATACATCATTACTTAGAACAGACTAGAACAAGATCTTGACACTGTTCCAAGGGAAAACGTGCTACTAACATCAGTAGTGAGGGATTAAGAAACAGCATTTTTATTAACAACCTGAGAAACATATTTCCAAAAGAAACAGGAATAACATTTTATAGGTTCTCTTATTGAGCTATGATTTATAGTGAATGTTTTCTCTGAAAGTACATTACATATGTAATTTAAGTTAGAAAAAAACAAAAATGAAAATAATGGGTAGTACACTTGCAGCACGACTTATGATGTTGATGTTTACATTCAGTGCTCAGAACATTTCATAGCAGAAGCCTTTTCCCTCACATTCTGAATCTATAGCTGTGTTTCTAAATACAAATACTTTAGCAAATCTCGCAGGAAGCCCTACAGAATCAAGCACCTTCTGAATGCTGAAACACAAACAAGCTTTTTTTATCTTTTTCTACTTAAACTTTGGTAACATAAATAATAATAATAATAATAATCAAAATTCAAGCATATTTAGACCTGGCTTGCAGATACTCTTTAGTACACAGGAAATATAGGTCAGGGTACTCTTCCTGGTGTACACACAGCAATTTTACTGTTCCAGGAGAGAGATTAGCACTCACACCTAACATCTATTGCTACAGATATACTACAAATCACCCTAATAAATCTGTCTTATCATAATGTCATAATTTCTCAAGTGCAAGTACTACTTGGACATTGTGATGCTCTGACACAGTACATGACTTTCCTTCGTGACATGTACAATGCTGTCACAGCAGAGTTCAACCCACACACTCTACCTTGCAGGACTTTCTGTCTTTTTTTCCCCTCCCACTGACAACACAGTGGTTTTCTTTTTTTTCCTTTTTTTTTTTTTTTTTTTTTTGAGCTTGTCAGTGCTGCTTCTAGATCAGACACAAGGAAAATTGTACATGTTCCACCCACCAGGAATGATCTTCTAAGAAAAAGGTTACTAAGACCTAAACAGTAACTGTAAAAGATGCCCCTTCCACCTTTGTTTTTTGCTTTTTTATGGTTGCCCTGACATAGAAGCAGCCTTACTCAATATTCCCTATGATCTAGACTAACTAGAAACGCTTTCATCACATATACAAAATGAACATGGGTAGATGCACACACAATATAAAAAAATTGAGCAAGAAATTCATATGTAAAATTTTGCCTTCTGGAAGCTGATACTTTTCTTTATTGTCTTTTTTTTTTTTTTTTTCCCCTCCTGTTGCTGTCTCAAGGGCATGATTGAAATACTGGGAAGTGAATGTCAGAGCTTCCAAGCAGCAGAAGTATGTCTCAGTGGCTTGAAACAAAATCCATTTGACTCCTAATATCACCTGTGGGGTAGGGGAAGAAGATAGAGACTATCTATGTTCTGGCAGTAACATAATCACCATTTTGAAAACATTACCCAGGACAGCCATGTACTTACTGTTCTGGCCTAGCTAACTCACCTACTGTGTGCTTCCCCAGATATTTACTGCATTGGCTTCCAGCCATACAACTTTAGTAAACTGCACTAGCTTGGACTGAAACAATTTCACCTTCAGCATAATCTCTGCTACTCCAGAATCTGTTCTACAGCAAGTTAACATGAATTTTCTGATGTAAACACAGAAGGTGCAGCAAAGTTACCATCATATTTCAGAAATGGAGTAGTGTTTAACAATACACATTAAAAAAGTCGAAGTGGGTACAAGGCAAACACACATTTTTCAAATACTTTTCACATCATCACAATATTAGCCCTTCCTGTTAGGCAAGTTTAAAGAAACAGATTCTCCATTTAACAAGTTGCTCTAATTACTTCTCTGTCAAAACATTTCTCTGTGCTTCCTTCACCCTGTTCATGCTTGAATGTTAAAATTACTGCAATTAAAATGCACATTGCAAAACACTTCTATTAACGAGTCCCTTTCCACACCTATACCCATTTATTGTCCATCCTTAAAGCTTTCTGTAAGCAGAAAAGCTTCCAATCACAGCAGAAGGGTATTATCAGAGTTGTTAATCCAAAAGGATGAACAAAATTAATGAACAGTGCAGGAGTACAAAATTATTCACATACAGATGATCGAATTCAAGTCATCAGAGTTTTAAATGTACCATGATGGACTGAGATTAAAAATGCACCTCCTCGCAACTAGTCACAGACTTTGTGGTAGGGATGCTATGAAGAACATGCATTGTCTTCACCAGAAACTAATTTCTTCCGTACAGCTCTCAAATTGAGCTGTCCTACTGCATATGGGATCAGTCCACCAACACAGGTGTTAATCACCATTCTGCCTACAAACAAACAGATCTTATCTACAGGATTTACTAATAAGTACCTTTCACCCAATGTATAGGTCAAACAATTTTAAGAAAGCTCTTAGCTAAAAAATCCTTTGGAATTGTTCCTGTTTCTCCAGAGACTGACTGGATACATATATTTCTCTGTGTAAAGCAACTAGCAATTCTGAGTCATAGCAAGCAGTCTGTTGTAGAGCTATGCAATCTGGTTGTTTTCTCTCAGCAGGGCTAAGGGTTAGCAGCCTAACTTCATCACTGAGGTGTAGTTAAGCATATGTAATTTTATGATATAATTACTCTATTGCTAAGGAATCTGGTACCTGGGCAACACACTGCCCTCTGTTTGGTGCAGCTGGAACATTTGGAAATGCTGTCACAACTTCAGAAGCTAAGAGGTTTAGAAGCTAAAAGGTAACAGAACTAACTTTTAGCTTTTGAAGTTGTGACAACACTTCTGAATTTTTATTTAGGCTGATTTTAGAAATCTGAGCTGTGCTGCAAAATTGCATCTTTAATTAGTGTAGGCTTTATACATTCATTCTGGTGGCTATTGATCTCAGCTTGTACATTTCACCTTCCCCATATTTAGGGTAATTTTAATTTGGAGAGTTTCCAGCTTTTTATTGCAGACGTGACAAGGGGAAGCAAGGTAAGAAATTATCCCTTGCCCACAGACTTCTTCCTGCTGCAATCTGAAATTAAGAAAAAAAAATAAGAATAGTCAAAGAATTTTATTTTGCTTTTTACTGAATTATCTGGGGGTTGCTTATCTGCAAATCAAATTTTGGAAAGGTAGTAAGTTGTAAAAATGGCCTCACCCTCCTAACTCCTCCACCCTCCCCCCAGCTCCCAAAATTGCTCTTTTCATGTAACAGTTCAAAATAGCCATTTATCATTTGAAGTGTCATCTTACAGGGATGCGGTAAAGGTTGGTTGCTTTGTTTTTTAAAGGGGAAGAACGTCTTATTTAGGATAAAATACTTTATTTTTTTCCAAAACATGTTTAGACAGATTGTAACAAGAACAAAGTACAGTACAAAAAATGACTCATGGCCTCCAATAGTTCATAAAGCACTAATCAAATACCTAACTTTTTGTCAAAGTTCTGTTCAGTCCAATATACATTTTTCATATTACAGAGGTAATGCCCACTTTACAGTGGCATCAGATAAAGTTTGAAAGACCATTATAACACAGTCACTAGTACTTGCTCTATAAATATACCAGCTTTTGACACGGTTTTATTTTACTCCAAACACATTGAGCGTAGTCTGAAGTCAAGTATAAATATCTTTCCTTGTGTCAGGAGTTCAGCATTAAACTTCAACAGGTTTGCATGGAATCTACCAAAACTCTTGGGTAAGTATTTATATCCTGATAGGAGCTTTTAGCACCTGTCAATCCAAACAATGCTCATCCACTATAACCCTCTTTCAAAATGGAGCAGCTGCACAAAATGTGATGGCACTGAGTATATTTCTCCCTCAAACCCTGCACAGCTTTTTTGTTACCTTTCAAAACCAATTGTGAACTACAGCACGTGGCACGCCAAACAAACCTGAAAAGAGTATGTATGGCAATTCAGAAACTGTCAAGATTTCTCCTCCCATGCCATCTTTGCAGAGAAGGCTAAAATAAATCAGTATATACTGATCCGTTTTTTAGTATTCTAGTATTAAGGAAAAATTAAAAGGCAGGTATTTTTTTCCTCTCCTGCAAAGTTAATTTAGTCAACATAAGTGGGAGTGAAGCATTTGACAAATTCTATACATATGCAATGTATATTGCACCAAAAATAATAGCTCCAGCTTGTACTTTTACTCCCATGCCAATATTAACTCTGCAGATACCTCAAGAATCTAATGTTTCTGTTGTGACCATCTATTTTGTATGGCAAATTTCATTTTGGTCAATCTTGTTTCCCCTTTATATCTAAAACCTTCAGAAAAAGCTAAGAGTTAAGTCTGTAGATAGACATAACTAGAACACCCACTGCATTTAAGGCTTGAGTGTACAAGGATAAAGGGCATGGGGACATAAGGGGCACGTGTGCCCCAAGCAGTGGAGTACAGCATAAAGAGCCCCAAGCCAGCTGAGACTCCAGCCAGCCATTGCATGCAGCACAGAATAGTGGTATCGCATTTGCAAAGAGGACAGGCCTAAACAGCCTAAAGTCAGCTTTATTGTTTCCATGAAGCAAGCTTGGGTACCTCTGCACTGGTTTTCCTGGTGCCAGAATAAGCACAGTGGAAGACTGTTTTT
>VXAA01002181.1:35258-63694 GCA_013399115.1 Anseranas semipalmata | reverse complement strand
TTTTTTTTTTTTAATCTTTGCACAGCTTTCTGGCACCCCATTTCAAAAAGTCCGCAAATGTTTCTTATCTTATTGTTTTGCTAAGGTTGGAAAACCCAATACCGACACATGTCATTAAGACTTTCTCCCCGCCCTTGTGTTCTTCCTCAGGGGACTTCGTTTCAATTTTAAACATGATCTGGAAGAAGCTTCGCAGGTGTCGCAGAAACTCAATTCTGAGGGAGAAAAAACAACAGAATTTAAGAAACAAAACAGAAAGCACATTAGCAGTACCTACTCGTGCCGATTCCAGCAGTAAGCACAGTGAGCACAATAAACATGAGAAGATTGCTTAGTAGAGAGCAACAAGCCCACAGGCTCCACGAATTCTCACTTGCATTGTTGTTAGTGACCCCTACTGAAATCACCATGTGCTCTGTATAAGCAGAGAGAGAAGGAATGCCTGGTAACAGCAAGACAAAATGGTGACACAGGAGGAAAGATGGGAGAAAGAAGAGGTGTAGCCAGGCAAGGTCACTTACCCACGATGCTGATTCTCCATCAGGGCCATATGAACCCTGTACCAACCTGTGGTACTCCTCTCCCTCTCCCAGTATTTAAAGCAGAAATAAAAGTTAAATAGGGATAGCCAAAAGGTTGGCATACTTCAAGAGACATCAGATCCTAAAGCATGTGTTTTATTTGTATTACTAACTACTCCCTAGTTACACGTTTCTTTAGAATCATTTTCAGACTCTTAATTCTTTTTTTTTTTTTCCAGACTGGATATTTGGAAAAATTGATGCCCCATGCCTGTCAGTGTTCAAGAGACATTTGAATAATGCCCTTTAACTTCTGGTTAGCCCTGATGTTGTGAAGCTGTTGGACTTGATGATCTTTGTAGGTCCCTTCCAACTGAAGGAATCTATAATACTCTCTCCTGATTTTCAGGAGGGAAAAAAAACAAACAAAGCAATTTCCTTTCATCACTTTAGAATAAGAAGCACAAAGAAACTAAATAGACACAGTACTCCTAAATGCATACTGACCGGAGAGGTAGTGACAGAAAAAATAGTGAAAAGTATAAAAAAACAAGAACTAACAAACAAAAAAAACCCCACCAAACAAAAACAACAAAAAACCAAGATGACATTCCTACTCTGCCTTCCTCAAAACAGGGAATAAGCAATTACACCAAAATGCTACAAATATAAAAATTGATAATTGATCATGACAGAATTTTGGTTTCTTTGAGTCACAATCACAGGCAAGTCTGCAGCCTTGAACTAATGTTTAATGTCCTACACCAATTAGCATGTACCCTTTTTAGGTTAAGTTTAACCTTGTAAGAAAGATTGTGCACATCCAGTCCACACATTTGTACAGCTGGCAATCTGGAAAAAGCCTCTGCTTTGCATGCTAAGAGCATCATCACAAGCTAATCACACTTACGTCATGACACTAAACCAAGAGAAAGCACCCACAAAATGGGAAGGAGAAGACCAAGATCATAGGACAGTCCCCACTGCAACATCACAGGGGCCTCCTGGCACCTCCTATTCACAGAAATTCAGGAGCATCCAAACATGAAGCACAGCGAGAGCTGCAGGAGCAGGAATTGCCTTACCCAGTCAAGTGCTGATGCTCTTGCACTTGGATGCATGCATGGGGAGAGGAGGAAAACAGCAGGAGCTTGGCAAAGAGAGGGTGCTGTTACCGACATGGGTCTGTGCTTGGCAAGATCTGGGATTCATCTCTGGAGCAGCCAGCTGAATACCTCCGCAGGGTGAACATGGGCACATGGCTCCTCCAGCTATGTATACCTTTCCACCTCACCCTCCCGGGCTAGCGACCAGCCTCAGCACAGGCACCAGCTCTCATCTCTTGAACGGGTTAACAGTTTAAAGGAAGACCTGCAGAGTGCCTTTTCTTCCATGCCTCCCCAGCTGCAAGGGTTCTGGTTGCTGCTATAAAAGGCAAACGGGCATAACGCTGGCACAAATGCTTCTGTAAAGCTGACAGGCAACAAGCTATGTACCAGCCTCCTCATTAGCTGGGTGCTTTCCCAGTGCTCTGGCAGTACGACAAGCAAGCAGCCAAGCCCAAAACAGCAGGAACACAGTGCTGAATGGCAAGGAAGGCACAGAATAAGCCGCACAAACGCTAAAGGCAGCATGCACCCATAGGCTTTGGGGAAAAATCCTAAAGGCTGACCAGCAAGCTCTGCAACGTGTTCATGGGATTGGTTCAGCCTGTACCTCTCTTGATATGTTTGTAGACTACTACACTGCTCTGCCTCTTCCTTTGAGTAAAGACAGAGTGAAAAAGCAAGAGGGCTTTGCCACAGCCCCTAGGCAAATAAGACAGGCTTAAGGAATGGGAGAGAAGGGGAGGCTGCCTGGAGACCAGTAAGGAGAATTTGTGAGCAGTGGGTAACAAGAGATAAGAACTCTGGAAACAGGAGAAAAAGAGAGGGAAGAGACAGGCACAGGTGACGAAATAAGTAGAAAGTGGGTTGGTGTTCTTGAGACTGATAAAGGTCAGGTGTGGGAAGGTTTTACATCTCAAATAACAGAGGTGTCTGCATCAAACATACATGTACAGACTGGAGGAGTGAGAGGTATAGCACAGTTTTATCTTGATGGAAATTTAGTCTGTATCTTCAGGCAAGAACAAGGCAGAGCCGAACACGTTCCTTTAAGCCAAGCTAATTGAGCCACACCAGAGATTTTCCTCAGGGCCAGCGACCTCTAAATTAAAAGTCATTTTACTGCAAAAAAAAAAAAAAAAGAAAAAAAAAGAAAAAAAAAGAGGCATAGAAGTCTATTTACAGAACTGCCATCTTTTCCCAGATGCCTGCTAAGCAGCAGAGATGCACATCCACTTCACACGTTTTAGCTTGCTGTCAGGGCAAAGCGACCAGCTCGCCAATCACCACCAGAGAAGACCTGGGCACCAAAACCAGCTTCCTTTGTTCCTTTACCCCGAAAACAGAGCAGGGCACGGGGGAGCTCACGCACGGTTCCCCCAGGCTGTGCCCATCACACCAGGGGACATGGGGGTGCCAGAGCTGGCCTGGCCTGAGGCCTCTGCTCTCAAGCCTGGCCCATGTTGCTGCTCACAAACAGCAGATCCTGCCCCCCCCCCCCCCGCCGCCGCCCTGTCCCTGGCCCACCCAGGGCAGGAGGGAGAAGGGGCAAGCAAGAGAGCAGGGGGGCTGTGCCCAACCCCGCTCCCTCTGGCCGAAACCCCTGAATGGCCCGGGAGCCAGGTCTGGGGTCAGCTTAATGGGGCTGGGGTGGGGACACCGGCATGCCTGCTGTGAGCACCTGTGCCGCTGTGGCAGCCGCATAAACACAGGTGGTTACGATGGAGCTGAAGCAGGTGCTGCCTCCTCTGTGGCTGCTGCCCCAGGCAGGCGAGCTGCCTTTCCTTCCTCCGCTCATCTCGTCCCCATCAGGTTTTCCCCTGCTGTTTTCGGTGGCCTGCACACCACAGCTGCTGAGCGGTTCCCAAACGCAGTTTGTTCGGACTTTTGCTCCGAGGCACTCAAATGACTTTTTCTTCCCCGAGGCCACTCAAGCTGTCATCAGTGCTTTCTCACTGTTCTCCTTCATTTGTTCCCCACTTCATGCCAATTCACCTGCCTGCAGACTAGACCATCCTGCAAGACCCTCCTTTCTTGCCGGATTTAAAATGTGTTATTGTGCACAACTCAGCGAGGTGGCAGCACAGCCAGCGCCCGGTATTAAGCTCAGCCTGACAGACAGGCACTCACTTTTGTAAAATCTGGAATATAACCTCAGAGGAGATGATCCGGATGGCCACAGGCCAAGTGGTCTTTCTGGGACTGGTATTCCTCCTCAGGACAGCCCTGCTTATGGCATTGCCTCCACGTTAGCAGGGGCAAAGGACATCTATCAGGGAAATGCACAAACGTGGAACATGTTCTTCAATCTGGTGGATGTATTCCAGAGCACCATATCCCCCTCACAGTGCTCTAACCCACCAGCTGAACTGTCACAATCATGCTACATTGTGCTAGACAGGGAACTTAATCTAGTGTATATGGTTTATAAATAGCTTTGGAGTCTGGAAGGTGAAAGTGTTAAATGCAGAGATGTCACAGCCCCAGGAGAGGAAAGGAGAAATGATGAAGTGGAACATGACAGTACTGTAATTTAGTTCAAAAATCTGTGCATTTAATGAACTGCTCAAGGGCCAAATTTCCCAACCCTTTACCAGCTTGTAAAGGGTTAGTGACAGCATGAGGGTGCTGCAGACAGAGCTGCATGATCTCACGTGACGTATGCTGCTCCAGAATGTCTGCTCCTGACCTTCATCCCTGCCATATACTCCTAGCCTGGCAGAAGTGACAACCCACCCTTTTGAAATCAGCCTGCTTACAAAATAAAAGTGTGTCTGCATGACTTGCATAGTATCAAACAAAAACAAACAAACAAACAAACAAACAAACAAAAAAAAAACAAAAAAAAACCACAAAGGTGCTGAGTAATATAAGTCATTGCTTTGTTTCACATGCTTAATTGTGCACTTCAAACACTGGTATCCACTACTCTGTATGCCTTTCACATGGATACTTACTTCACATGGGATTACTTTACCCCTGTGCAATGGGAGGCTTCCCTGCCCTCCCCCTCAAAGTCTGATGAATGTTGTTTCCAAGATATAATGGGTTGAGAATAATGGTTAGGCAATTTCTAGATCTCATGTGATGGCACCACCATTCTTCAGTTATCACAGTACTGTACCTTTCACGTATACAGCACCGGTACCATGATAACCGAAAAAGGACAGTTCATTGTCTTATTGTTTGATGCCATTGTCAGGTAAACAATCCTCCCCATCTTACTTAAAGGAAACCTGCTCTATCTCTATGAATGACTGTCAACCACTTGTCAGTCTGCTAGAGTAAATGAAATTTTTGATGCTGGATGCCCTTTACCTACCTGTGTGTTGGAACTGAAAATGTGAGAAAATTATTCTTTTTGTATCCTCTGAACCACTACCAGCCACAGACAAACCTTTTAACAAAATTCAAGAGTAAAGGACATGACTAAACTCCACTGACTGACAGGGCTAAAGCTCTGGGGCTGCATGTAGCTCTAGAAATTGAACTCTGGAGCTGTTTCCTTTGGACAGTCATAGCTTTAGCATTTGGCTAGCCATTCAAAACATGTCATTTAATGCCACAGCTACAGAGAAATCACTAGGAAAACAAGGAAGTGTATACTAGGCAACAAAAAGCTAACTGACGTACACATACAATACAAGACCAAGAAACAACAATAAACCCCATCTCTGCAATTTTCATTGCCTCGGAATCAGGAATAATATAGAACAGTAAGGAAATAACCTTCTAACACGTAGAAATAAACACTAGGTAACTTACACCACCTATCTCATTTGAAGATGGGTACAAGTTGTTCTATTCACAGCCTTAGACAACATCTTCCATATAGAAAAAATATATGCGATAAAACTATCAAATTAAACAAGACTAGGTAATTAAACTGAACAAAAACAACTTACGTGTATGGAGACAGAGGTCCTAACAGGACTTTGGAAACATCCTGTTGTCCAAGGGTCATGAGCAGCAGAGCAAGGCTCTGGTTTGTTGAATCTACGCAGCCTCCCTGCAAACCAAAATGTTTTAATAATTAATCTCTGTACAAACCAGAAATTGGGATGGGAAGAGAGTAATGGAGGAGAAAAATATGCTTAAAAGGCTGAATTATTCCTCTCAATTTTCAAGGGCCAAAAAGATAAAAATCTAGATTTTGTAACAATGACAAATTAATTTCACCTGACAGGCTTGGAAAGGAACAGAACTAAACCAAAACCCATTAACAATGTCACACTAAAAAACCCTCCCATCTTTCCCAACCTGTTCTCTCCTAACATTACAAAATCACAGCATTTCTGAACTCTAATAAACAACCTTAAGCAGGAAGGTTACACGAACTTCTGCATTTCACTCTTTCTAGTAAACTGAAAATAACTTAATAAACTGTAGCACTTCTAGTTCATGTGCATTTGAAGATACCAGTATTTGCAGCACTTTATGATAAGTATAAAATGTTACACTTGTGTTTTCTCCCCATATTTATAATGGAAAGGAATATTTTATTGCTATGTGAAAGAGCCACTATGTAGAACTACACATGACAGTCAAGTAAGTACAAGAGTAAGTTATACCGGCATGGTAAATTGTTCGTATGCAGCAGGTGCATACAAAACTATAAATTAAACGGGCTGGCTTCAATCAAGACTGGTGTAGAGAGAATTTACCAACTACGACTACATGAACACATCGAATATAGAAAAATATCTGACATGACATTATTTAGGATTTTCCTCCCATTCTTCCTGATCCAAAGCCACATGAAGCCTGTGAACAGTTTCCTGCTGATTCCGAACTGATGCTAAGCCCTCTGAACAGGCTCTCTGGAGAAAGCAAAACTGCAGAACCAACCTTTTAAACCTCTCGTTTTACTCTCTAATGAGGTAAACTGGAAGTTACCTTTGTGGGCAAAGAGCAAACTGTCAATTTTCAGAGATATCACCATTCAAAAAGGCAAGGGAGGAACAAAACAAATTTTGGAGTAGATAGACTATGAAAACACAGTGATATGACAACTTCAGTACATTTTCCCAGTGAGAGGGCAGAAAGGAGGACCTTTCCAAGAAGAGATACTGAAGGTTTAATGTTCAAGATGACCTTACATCAGTGTGACAAGTCTCAGCTCCGTTCTTTTAAAAAACAGATTCTGCACTTTGTGTAACAAATGATACACCACAATGAAGGAAACACCTTCATTATGTATACCAGCATGATATAACTCATAGGAATACACTTTTACAGCATCCCTTGTCATTTAAACTGTGTGAACCTACCACATCAACGTTGAAGTTCATGTATTCAACCTAATGCTCTCTATGGGAATGATAAAAATTATGCTTTATCTTGAGTTAACAAAGTACCTGCAAGTTGCTGGTGCAATCTAGAGCCACAGCTCTCACCAGCTGCACTTGCAAATCTGAAACATGCACAAGAAGCAGATGAGTGTTTGATAAGATGTATTCCTGATACAGCACTTTCTATATCTGTAGTCAGCTAATAATTCAAAATGTTCTTTATCACTTGGATGAAAACTTTACCCTTTTCTGAATTTTTTTAAAAGCTGAAAACATTATAAACCATCTATTTTTTAATCGCCAAATTTATGATCTAATTTATATAAAAAGTTTCAATCATTATAGAGACAACCACGTCCTATACAGTATAGCAAAACATCTTAGTTGCTTAAATAATTTCCCTTGCTGCAGTGAGTCAGTCATCCCTACTATTGTGCATTAGCAATGTACTGTCATGCCCATTCCCACATAGGCAGTTGCCATACAGGGAAATTAGGTGATTTGCTTGTAATCTAATGCTGACAGAACAGTAACTTGTGTCAGATGAAATACAAAGAAATACCACTCCCAGGAAGACCAACTTTTCTCCCTTGATCCACCTGCTGCTTACTCAGGAGTCCAAAAGAAAAATCCTCCCACTAGAAATGGGATGGGAAAAGTTAGAGCCAAATTACTGACATTTGTTTCAAAACAGCTGGCACTTGCTACCAACCTAGTATGCAGCTTCTAGTTCATGTCGATTCAGTTTACGGCAGTTTCTTCAATATCATTTCCACTGACAATAGAGCCAGATCCAGGACATAATTAGAGACACAGACCACTTAAAATCCAGTCAATACTGAAATGCTGCAATACAAGTATCCCAGTCTACATGCACAAACAAAAATAACTCTGGGTATTTGAGTGTTGTGAGAAGGATTATTCCTCAGAGCTTGAACCAAACTTTAAGTCTTGGTAATACTTCAGGATACGCGCAGTTTTCTCCCTTGCGAATGTGGTACATAGTTGCATGCCTCAATACACCCTGAGGTGTATTTCTCAGATGAAGTGCAAAACTGTTTTCAGAAGAATGGAGGTGAGACTTGTCACACTGAAGCCAGGCCATCTTCAAAGTTAAGCCTTCAGTGAAATGCTTCACTCATATTAGCTCTAGTTAAACAAAACAACAGCCTTACCTCTTCTGCCCTCCCAAGCTCACCTAACAACTCAAACTTTCCTCACAGAAGAGCTCAGACTTAGAGGTATTACATCCTCCCCTATTTCTCCTGATCTCTAGGGATATAAGCATTCAACCCTCTTCCAGTTCTTCTAGGCCTTTCCATTCTGCTCATCACCTGCTATATAAAGTCCCCATAACTAGCTCCTCTCAAAAGTGAGAAAAGACGCCTTCTTTATTGGCCTTCTACAATCATGCTTAGGTAAGAATTGTATGTGGATTTGTAAAGATAATGCCAGTTACTCTGCGTCCCTCTTTCAGGGCCACAGTAATTAGCACCATGCCATTTACTATTACTCAATTAGCTCTGACATCCTTCCATCAACAAATGTGCATTAAAAAAGTTCCACAGATTCCCAGAATCACGTGCCCTCTTCAATTTCTTTTTGAAGGCTCCCCAAAAGGGACCATTTAGCATTTAGCATAGCAACACTCAAATCCTTAGATTTCCTAGGTAGTAAAGTTCACATAATAGCAAGCATTAAGCAAGCACTTTAAGAGATGTCTGTGAGCCCCTTTAAATAGTAATGAACTCCAGTAGGATTGTGGGTGACCCTGACTGCTAAAATCCTCTGCAGAGAATCATCTTCAATGCTACCAGCACGCTCTTTTCTGATAAACCCTCTCTGGCCCCCGCAGCATAGTACCTACAGGCAAAGATATAGATGGAGAATCAGTCTCACGCAGTAAACAGAGAATCTAAGCACAGGGAGAGCAACTCTCCCTTGAGTCCTGTATTCAGTGAGTAGGAAGTGTATAAAGAGAATAGGCCTTAAGGACTGCCTGTTCAAACCAGCCTGTTCTCGTCCCATGTGTAGCTTTCCCGACTTTGCAATGCGTCTTTATATCCTCTCTGGGGACAACACTGGATCAAATTGACCCAAGCTTGCAAAAAAAAAAAAAAAAACAACAAAAAATCCCATTTTTTCAAATTCCTGGTGAGCACACTGTGAGAGTGTGTATCATACATAAATTCAAGTGCACATTCTGAAAACTACAAAACAAACCCCACCATATCGCTTATGACAGAGGGAGCAGGGAATTTATGAACACTGAATAAGGACTGAACTCTCCAACTGATAAGCAGCACGATAACCCTAAAGGCTACACAGACAAGAACTTCACTATGAGCTGCTGCAGTGGAGGACCACAAGCAGCCTACACACTGCTCAGCAGTTGCCAGTCTCTCCTGGAGTGGCCCATACATCACAGATGCTTTCAGAAGTGCCAACTGTGCCATAGCAGGCCACAGCTAACAACCTCATTCCCTGAGAATCTGATCTTCAAAGACATTGAAAACCCATGCCCCATCACTTCAGTATTCAGAGACTTGCCTGTTTGCTCCCCAAACACCTTTTCTATTGTCCCGAGATATGCACAATCCAGATCTGCTTTGCAGAATTTGACTTATCATATTCAATGGCTGCAGTACATTAAAGCTGAAAATTATCTTGTCAGGGCCTTTCCAGTCCTCTTCATTTTGGAATTTCTGACATCTGACTCTGCATAAAGTATATCATCTGGACAGATTCCCCTGCTAGTTTCAGTCTGTCAAGTGCTGGATGGTTTTCAAGGAAAAAAGAGTAGCTATTGCCCATGATAAAAAACATGTAGAAATTGGATTTTCATGCCTACTTTAATCTGACCACCTGAACATCTTTTCAAAGAGGTTCACACAAAGCAACAGATGTAGTGAATTTTACTTGTTTTCACAAAAAAATAAAAAGCTGTAATATTTTACAATTCACCCCTCAAAAATAGCTAGCTATTACTACACAATTGCTTCTGGAAACATACAGATGGTTTCAGTCACTAGCTGTTAGCTCTCCATGCATGCTGGACTTTCAAATGCAAGGGGTCTGACCTGCACCCAGGAAGAACATTTGTTTGTAGCACCTCTGAGGTAAGAACACTGGACTAGAAATGATCCTTTGCAGTTTTACCGACAACAGCATTACCAGTGTGTATAGACAGCAGAGTTCTTGCAGACCTGTAACAGTACTGGTATTCTTTGTCTGAGTGACACTGTCCTTCATAAGCATCTATGCAGCTGTGTTTGGAAAGGGAAACCACATCGTTTCCATTACTTGCAGCTAAGACGAGAGGGAAAGTCCTCTAGCAATGTGTGCATATAAGACAAGTATTAGACACAGAAGGGAAGACATCAAATACTTTTCAGCAGCAATATCATGGTTATATTTGAGTTCCAGCATATACTGATGAAATAAAGAAATAACTGGAGACTAGAACAAGTGGGCAAGTTGGTAATTCAGACAAATGAAGAAGGTTTGCAGCAGAGAAAGCAGGAGATAACAGACACAGATGAACAACCTACCCACTGGCATGGATGTGATGTCTGAGACTAAGGGGTATATTTATAACTGACTACATTACCTAAAACAGGATCTCATTAATGGCATTTTAAATACTTTGCAAGGTATTACCTTTTTTTTTTTTAAACATTAAGTACAATTTGTAGATGGCTGCCTCCTAAAGGCCAAATGTGTTTTGTCAGTACTAACACCTGCTTATTTTAACATCTGTGGAGATGCACAACAAAACCAGGTATGTTCTTTATTACATCAGAAACTCACTAATAACTAAATTTCTTAGACCAGGAGGTGGTTGTATACTAGAAGTCTTGCCACAAATGAAAACAAACATTTTATTAAAAAGAATTATGTTGTGGGAGACTGTGATGCACTTAAGATTCCTATGCAAACTCTGTCCTAGGTCCCTTCCAACAAACCATTCAGCCAGTTCCTCATATAACAACCAAACCTCAGGACATTTGAGTTTGTTATTGCCACAGTAAAGTGGCCGGCACTGACGCAATCTGCTTTTTTTCCTTCCTTCCTCTCCCTCATACTTTCTCCCACTCACAACACCCCATTCCCACCACTAGTTTAAGGGCATTAACCCTCTTACTGCTCGGTCTTATGGTTTAAAAAGTAAGGCGACCATATGAAGCCAACTGAACTCTGTTGCAGACAGAAGGCAATGAAAGCAAAATTTGTTTCTACTATGATCTGTAGTAACATATTGCAGACACAGGAAATAACATGGCAGAGTAAGTCATTATACCATTAAAGGAACCATTCAAAACCTGTCCTCACCTGGATCAAGAATACACTAGCAGCATCAGGTCATTTTTCTGTTTGGATCTCAGCCTGCCTGAAGGTGCCCCAAATCACCTATTGCTTCACCAATATATCATCACCTTCTTCCCCTTCAGCTATACACTCAAAACATACTGGCTACTTACCCTGTAGATCTCCTCAAGCAACAGCTTAGCACAATTCTGGCCAAGTTCTTCAGGAAGGACAGCTGCTCCTTGGCCCTGAGGGTTTGAGGCTAGCTCAGCACTGAGAATAGTGCCATTGATGGTTTCTGCAATAAGGCACATGCCGAAACCTGGAGATCTAAAAGAAGAGCGCGTTTGATTTAACAACAGAATTGAATAACAAGCCAAGAAATGTCAACCTCCTCCTCAAGTCACAGGCAGCTCCACTCATATGACACTACTGGGAATCTGGACTTGCTGACAAAATTCCTGTTCTATACATTTCATTTACCCTAGAAAAAACATTAACAGTATTTAGAAGTTAAACCCAGTATCACTAGCGCCAAATACACCATGTTGGATACATCTGGCACAAACTCTTTAAAAAGAAGAAAAGGCAATAAAAAAAGAAGAAAACAGACCTCAGAAATACCACTTTTTAATTAAATAATAGTATCTTTCACATTTACTTAATTCATCTTTGACGAACATTTCTAACGCATCTGGAGTTTCTTCTCTGTCACATTCAAAAACAAACCCAAACTGACTTTCTTCAGGGATCCAGCTCTTTCCCTGGAAGCTTCACCACATAGCAAGATCAGAGCATAGCCCCAGCACCAAGAAGGAGAATAAAAAGAGTCCAATTCATATTACTTTCATTTCCAATCACTTCTTTTCACTTACAGTTCAATATCATCCAAATCATTACAACCACACACAAATTCTGAACATATTATTTGAAGAAAAATAAATGCATTTTACTCAGAGATTAGGATCCTAAGAAATGCTATTGTGAGTGTTAAGAAACACTTTTGCTACAAGAAAGTAACAGATGGCTGAGTACGGCTTGCTCAGAAATCATAAAGTTATAACAAGGGGGGAAAAAAAAGAAAATCACAAGATCATTGTATTTATAGACTCTAGTAGAGCACCAGCAGCTAGCCACTCAAAATAAGGTCAACTTAACTTTTCTCCACTCACAGGATTTCCCACAGTTCTGGACTGCTGCTGCCTCCACTACCCAACCTTTTTAATTAAAATAGTCCCACTGGTCCAAAACAGTAAGGAATGTCACCAACATCAACAAACCACAAAAACAAAGCCTAAACACCAGTACATACAAACTCTCCCAGTGCCAGAAAATAACAGTTCCTCCAGAGGCATTTCAGTAGGGGGGGAACAAAAAGACATTGGTGGTTCCCACCCATATTCATCTGCCCGTACTTACTGAGCAACACAGAAGATATGTTAAAGACACTTCTCTTCTCCTTTCCTTCCTCTGAGAGATTGAGAGCAAGACAAGAACACTATCAAAGATGTTACTTCTTAGGGGCTACAATTTCGACAAGTATCCTTTAGTAACTATACCTACTGGCAGATTTTATTAGTGTTCAGTAGCACATGGCAAACTGCCTAAACAAAAATTAAAGTCATCTAGTGCCTCATCCATGTGCAGACAGTGTTAGGAAGCATCTGCACAGAAAAATTCTTCTGTAAATTCTAAAAGCAGAACCAGAAAGCTCTTGTTTAGAGAGACATAACAGGTGGCAGAAGATGTTCAGATCTATGTCCTGAAGCTTCTGGCACTGTGCAAGGGATATAGTTCAACATCCTATATTCTGAAATCAAGGCTTGGTTTGGACTGGGCACAGATGGGCTGAAATAATCCTTGCTGTTATTGCTTGTCACTGAACAGAATAAACACTGGCAATGAGACATATTTTACTTTCCTTCCTTGTCCTGCCAACACACACACACACACAAGCAACGGGAACCAGGTAATACAAAAAGGTTTGCTGAAGTGGCACCATAGTGCCACATGCTCACTGTGATAGCGCAGCAGCAGCAGAGAGCAACATGTACCAGCAAGGTGGAAAAGGGAACTCAGTTTTTCTTCCCATGCTGTTATGTATTCCTCTGCATTGGCTAATCATGCAAGTAGAAAAAGTAATGGTGTTGCCGTAAATCAGTTGAATTTTCCACTTTATAGACAGATATAAAAAACGTTTCAAAATTTTGATTATTGTTAACAATTTGGAGCCACAAGACCTATTATCCTGGGACATTAAATATGATGGAGAATCAGAAAAAAAAGAAAAATACTTTAGAGTAAGTTAACAATTTTTAGATGTGTAGGCTTGTGAACCTAACATGTTATCTCAAAGGTAATATTTCAAGGAGTAGAAACAGTGAAAGAAAGTGTACATGCTTAGATTTGAGCATATGGAAAGAAGACAAACAAATTAGTCATCCAGATCAACTTCAACCTCAAAGAAAAGTGACAAGCGGACAACAAAGCTGACAGATGTCAGTAAAATTGTCTGAATCATATACATCACTTTTGTGTTCTGCTAGCGAACAAATATCTGTGGAAGTTCAGTAAATTAATACTTCAAATAAATTTTCAGTCCTTGCTGGTGAAAGGACACTACTTCAGCTGTTTATGTCACGGTAAAGCAGAAGACAACCCATACAGCTCAACTACTTTAGAAAATAGTTTGGTCCGATCCTTAATACTACTATTTCTATCAGAAGGTCTACAGTCAAATTCAAACATCAGTCTTCACAACATACCAATGCACCTCTGATCGTAATTTCACTCACTTCAAAGTAACAGGTTTAAAATCGAATAGAGCTCAAGTTCTTTTGTGGCAGTAATCATATATTGCATTCTTTAAGAAACCACACAACTTCAATCCCTGTACCATGAGTAAAACAACGGTATCTAGTGAATCATTCAATTTTTTTTCCTGTAAGGAATATTTATTTCATGTCAGCAGAATAGAAAAATCACAGTCTAAAGCTCAGTAAAATTACAGATCAGAATATACTAGCAGACAAACAAATGCCAAACTACATTTCTGTTGCCTGTGAATACTTGATACTCACTTTCCAGAGCTGACCCCCTTCATATGATCTGTGTAGATATATATGTCTGGGAGGAATTTATTCAGGATGCTCCTTGCAGATTCCACCATTCTGTTCGCCATCTGCGGTGACACTCTGACAGAGTATCTACATTTCTGAGCTAAGGAATTGTGATCACGAACCAGAGATAGACAAAAGTGGTCAAGAGGTACCAATGCGTTATTTCAGAAAATGTGGTTTTATCCTACACATCCATCCGTGAATGTTAGTCCATTTTCCCAGCACAGCCTGTATTTAAAGAACATGTGCTTAGTGCTTTCTATAGTTTTTTCATTGATATATCTTGAGGTGAGATGCACAGAAGAACAGCTTATTATGACTAGGTAAAAATTTGTCTTAAAGATGCCCTTCAATAATTTTAAATCGCTATTCTATCATCCTGTAGTTTCTTATGATGAAGGAAGTCCTGCATGCTCTTCATATCTTATGAAAAAATGTCAATGGGTGAAGTTTCTCTGAATTAGCAGAAAGAAATCCTTTCTCTCAATTTCTGTTGGGGAGAAATTGGACAGCTGAAATTGGACAGTTGAACAAATGCTTTCACAAAAGACAAAATTAAAAAAAAAAGGCTAAAGAAAAAACTTTGCTCTCTCCAACTGTTTGGCAGTGCTTCAAGATTAAGTTCAGTGGTTCTCTAGTCACTCGGCATCCAAAGATAAATGTTCTGGGGAAGAAGAAATTACCACCTTTCTGCACATCCTTTGTGTTCTTTTACTCAGGTGCTACTTCAATGATACTCCCAACAGATTGTCAAATGTATGAGGCACTTTTCTAATCCAAATTCCATCCCAACTAATACAAACTCATACTCTGCAATTAACCAGCCATCTGCACCTACATGCATATAGGAACATAGAGAAACACTCTCAAACCTAGCAGCTGGCTGGAGGAAACTTCCTTTTCTACAAATTTCTACTGCATGCTCTTGCGGAGTTGGCAGGCCAAAAGCTTTAAGATTTTAAGGGTGAGCCAGTAAATAATAACCAGAGAATTGATTATTCTGCAGTTGGTGCACTCATCATTTTGGATGAGTACAAAAACTTGTTGCAACACAAGCTCCCCAGCTGTAAGGGAGCAGAATTGCTCAGCTGCATCTTGAAGGGACAAAAATGCACATATAAAAGACCAAAGCACTTATGCGTCTAGATGTTTTGTTTTCTACTGGCTTGAAGGACCACCTGAAGACCAAACTAAAATAAGGCTTCTCACTGGCTTACCATAGGCAAATCTTTATCCCTAAGAAAAAAACAAAAAAAAAAACAAAAAACAGGAAAAGTAAAAGGAAAGTGGAAGTTCAAAAACCTGTAGTTCACATACATCAACCAAATCCAGTGAAAGTGGCCCACGATGGTACTGCATATTAAAGTCAAGTTAGAAAGATGTCACTAAAGCCACGATCATTGCCTCCTCTGTCACACAGAAACAGAGGATAGAACTACTTACTACAGAGGTGGACAGGGCAAAAAGAAACGACTTTCTTCATGGAAGACCATGAAAACCACCACCAGAAGCACACTAAGCTGCCTCCTTTCTTAATCTATAGCCCATGCACACAGTGAAACTGCTCTTACTTGGCAACACTGCACTCATCCAAATGCTGCAGTTGGAAACAGAGGTCAGTGTCCCATTCTCACACATAATTATGACAGCATGCAGTAAGATAAAAGGAGGAATAGGCTGCAAGTCTGTGCCTCTGGCAGGAAACCTGCCCCCATTCCTGCTTTCCTTTTGAGTGATCTAAGCCAGACAACATTTGAGACTCTCATAATTGCAAACCAAACTACAAGTTGGACAATGCTCAAGAAAGCTGGAGCTCATGAATTACCACGTTTAGTATACCTTGTCTGTAAGGGATTTCTGCCTTCTTGTTATAGTGACAGTAGGTTCATGACATACAGTATAGAAGCAACAAGTGAGAAATAAAGAACAAAAAAAAACATTAGCTACATTTTGTGCCCTTTTCTTTGTGAGAGAGTAAATCCCCCCCCACTTCTATCTCCAATGGTACTACTGCAGGCGAAGAGCTAACAAATTGCTTTTGGTAAGACAACAAAAAGCTCAGTTCACATGTGTGCAGTGAGGTGTAAACTGAACTCAAATTTAAGTTCCCATCCAACATTCTGCTAGACTCATGAACAGCCAAGATGCCAAGTATTCAACAAATAACAAAATTATATTTGTTGATACTGGATTTACAGACAAGGTGTGCCTTCTAGTGCCGCTTTGTATGTGATGGAAGGTATTTTAACTTTTTTCTTGCTATTGAAAAGATTTTGAAAGGTGCTATTCAGTTTTAGATTTGTTTACTTGTTTACTGTTAATTTTTGAACAATAGTGTTCTGAGCACAGTGCTTTTGAGACATGCTGGTGGAATCTAATTGCATTTTCTTTCTGTGGAAAGTCACCCTGTGTTATCTGCATCCACACGCAGTGACACAGGTATGCTTCTGGGCCTTCAAGCTGGGAGAGTTTTTTCTTTAAAAGCAAACTTGTTTAAAAAGAAAGTAAGAGAAGGATACGCAGTTCCTCTGATGCGCTTGATTTTGCCTGGGTCTGTGAACTGAATAGGCTGCAAGACCTTTCTCACTGGGCAAGCAAATACTATCTCTCCACCACCTTTGGGAGGCATTCCTCGCCGGTTGATCTAAAAACAAAATGGAGGAGAAAACAGGTTAGTAAAGAGCACAAAGGATGTATATACATGCTCAAAAAGGACAGCTTTTATTTCACATAAAATAGTACTGGTAATGATAACATTTTATGTAAGCACAGGTGAGAAAAAGACATCCTACAGGCAGAAACAGATTTTTTCACCAAATCTATAAGCAATAAAAAAAGAAAGTGTCATTTCTCTGATGCTTGACATGCTTATATGGAACTAAAATGAACTCATTCTCCCAAACAGGCCTGGCCAGCCCAGGCTGGTCCCACCACCCCAGCCAGGCAGCAGAGCAGGCCAGGGGCCCGCCCTAGCCCTGGGCATTGGGAACATCCACAGGGACAGGCTGGGCAGGGATGTGTGGAGCTGGAGACCAGCACTGCTGTAGCTTTGCTGGGGCAGGGCCTGACAGTGCCAGCGACACTACAACACGGTCCTGTGGTATTGGCAGGGTTGGGGAAAGAACTGGGAGGACATGGCAGAGGAAGCAAAGACTAGTAGCACAGTCAGGGCCTTTACACATTTTAAATGAGCGTTCCTAACTTTGAAAGACTGTAATTTCCTCTCTTGAACCTAAAAACCTATTCTACATACAAATTTATTGGGCCTTTGAAGAGTGTAGTCGTTATAGAAAAGTTTATTTACTATATTTTCTAAACTGGAAGCAAACCTTAATCACCCAAACATGGATCCAGCTCCTCTGCTGGTAAAGGAGACAAAAGATTCAATTATTACTCCCTAGCCCTAAGCACGGGACAAGAACAGATGAAATGAAAAAGAAATTACATTAACTGAAGAGGAACAAGAAAGCGAAAAGGTTTCTTAATTTGCAAAGATCCTGGAGACTGAGAAAGGTCACTCACATTTGTCATCATCTCTACCCACAGCCTTTGCATCTCTTTTCTACTACAGACCTTTAATCACTCTGTGGCTACTATGCTATTAACACATGCCAAGAAAAAGAGGCAATTTAATGTGTGAGATGCGACTAGATATCTGCTAGAGACAGGGCAGTAAGTGCTGCCCTTTTCTGTATATGGTTACACTGCCCAAAAGTGTATGGTCCTGTGAAGCAGTTCAAAGCATCATTTCAACCTGTGCTAGCAAAGAAAGAAATATTTTCTTACCTTGATTTCCAGACTTTCACCATCAATTCCAAATTTTTTCAGTAGGGGTAGAGCTGTTGCCTTAAGGACGTCAACCTACAGAACAAAAAATGTAAGAAGCAGGCTCCTGGTTATGGAAGTTACATAAGTCAATAATTTAAAAAAAAAATCATCGAATTATGAGATGCCTAACAAGGATGAGGTTTTTCTGTACCAGGTATTCTATTGGCAGACATAGGAATGCAGCATAGAGATCAGCTACTCTTAAACTAGCACAAGATCTCACTACTCACAAAATTTGCTTCAGCAAACTGTGGAGATGGAATTTCCTATTCTGTGTTTCTTCCTCAGCCTGACTTTTATTTTTATTACGGTTCAGCTAAAACTGCTTGTTGGTTTCTCTGAACACAGTTACCGAAAAAATGATATTCTTATGACATTGTTAAAAAATTCCTACACATAAATCTATGATGATTGCAAGATCATTACTATGATTCGTATTTTGGAGCAAGCCCTTGATTTTGCAGGAAGGACTTCATCCTTCTCTAAAGAACTTCTCTTCATCTGTTTCTTGGAAACAGAAGCCACTAGGTAATTTCTGTTGACATAGAAGAATGTGAAGTGGGTGACAAATTATCTACATACTCCCTTTGAGACAGGTGGTCACCAGATCTAGGTCTCAGCTGGATTTTCCTTGTCATTGGTACTCCTGTTTGCTGAACTAAGACAACAACGACCGTCCTTTGTTGCCATCTTCCTTCTGCTGAAACTTTAGTAGCATTGCTGAACGTGACAAAAATGATTTAGCAGTTCAACAGCACAGGGAATTAGCCAAGACAAGCAGCTTGGGACAGATGGGACCAGTACAGCATGACCAAAGAGGAACTAGAATTCAGGTGGAAAAGGAAACAGGCACACAGCAGACAGCACTGTGAGCAGGCAGAAAAAAGCACCCTCTTTCCCATGGATTCAGCCAGAATCCATGATCCTTGAGTTTCATTCTCTCTGCTTTGCAGACAATACAAGCCACTGACAAAGTACTAGCACATACCTCATCTACAAGGCTGAAAACAACTTGTTAGAGCCACCTGAGTTGCTACAAGTGTATTCTACAGTTCTAATTTTTTAAATTCTGCTGATTAACATACTTCATTTCTTACAGAGAGGGATTAGGGGTTGCTTTTCATGAAGTATCAACATTTTAATGTCTTCATAAAAAAACCAGCTAAACCAAGGATTTACTTATATAAGAAATAAAAGTTACAGCCCCTTACTACCTTAACTCAGCCCCTCAGCAGTATTCATTAATCACACAGATCACAAAAGTCAGGTGACTTTTGGAGCAAAACTCTTTACTAATGTGCACATGCACACACATGGACACACATGAATACCACTGGCACAAGTGCAGAAATTTCAACATGCTGGTCTGGTTTGTGTAAGGTTTCACAGTATTTCTCCCTTTTTCTTCTGAAAAAGTACATACCAGTGAAAAAAGAAAAGCTTCACTGTGTAGGATAGGAAATCCCTTCCCCTCCACACACACTTTTGTGATTCTTGGGACTGAAGTCTTTCCCTGGAGAAAGCATGTTACAGAAGCTGGATCAATTTTGAGTCTGGTTTGTCTGTTTCTGAGAGTTTCAAGACTTGTAATAGTTTTCAGTCCTCAGACAAGTTCCAGGCATGATACTTATCAGGTACCAGACACATGCACAATAAGAGATTGTCTCTGTTCCAAATTTGCAGCCTAAGCAGAAAAAGTAACTGACAGTATTTGAAGCAATGTAAAGGTTATTCGGATTAATGGATAAGTGGGAGTTCATGCAGGAGAGGTTAAGTACTTCACTGGAAGTGAAGACAGCAGCAGAACTGAGACTCAAGGCCCTATTTTTTAGGCTTGTGCCTATCACTCAACCATAAAACCATCTTTCAGTTTCCCTTGAAGGGAAGTTATTCCATATCCAGAGCAGACAACATAACACCAAGTTTTCTATAGCATTGACATCAAAGAACTGAGGACATATCTCACCACAAATGCCAGCAAGTTGCTATGTCCCTTTGCTTGTTCACAAACTAGTTGCTGTAAATACAACCCTTCTTCCATTAAAGAAGAAAAAAAAAAAAAGAGACCCAACAGCACAAGCTTGTCCCTTTCCTAGGTAGCCATTAGCTGGTCTACATAGCCATTAGCACTGCACAGAACAGCATTTATCCCTGCCATACATACAGCATTATGTTTGGTGACAGGGACCTATGTGTGTGCACCAGAGTTTAGCAAATTAAAAAAAAAAAAAAACACTGAAGTCTGTAGGAAAAACATTTGTTTTCCTGGAATTATGGACAACTGCTGAATTTTGATTAACACTGAAGTTTACTGCTCCCAAGCCAAAACTTTAAATGCTATTCTCATGCCATCATGAAAGTCATTGCAGTTGAAAGTCCCATGGCATAGCTGTAAAACACTTCAGCACTTGCAAATCCAAGCATTAAGAGCAGTTATTCTAAAACCCGGTTACTGCAGCATTATTTCTCTGTCAGAATAACAACATGTAGAGAAGGAAAGGAAAATAAGTGATGAGATGCATGGTACCTCCCTTCCCTTCAAAAAGGCACTTTACAAAGACATTACCCCCACACATACTGTCTATAAAGAGAAACTCGAAACTACATCATCTCCGCATGCCAGTCCCCTGCACAACTGGTCCCACAAGATATTCAGGGTCAGGTCGCACCAGTGGTTGCATAGAAAGACATAATGCACACATAGGCTGCCAGTGATTGTTCAGGCTAGTGTTCCCAAGCCACATGGAGATCTCTTCCTGACAAACGCAAGCTAAGTATTATTCCTCTCGCTCATTTAGGATGTATTGCTCACACACTATTATCACCACAGTCCAACCTGGCACAAGTGCACATTACCCCCTATTTCAGAGGCCACAGTATCCCTCCAATTACTGCTTGCACAGTCTTGCACAGTTATCCCTAATGGCGCCAGCTGTGAAAGAGCTTCTCATTGCAACCCATCGGTGGGCTATTAGTCATAGAATCATAGAATATCCTGAGTTGGAAGGGACCCACAAGCATCATCAAGTCCAACTCCTGGCTCCGCACAGCTCTACCCAAAAATCAGAATTCAGACCATGTGTCTGAGAGCATAGTCCAAACGCTTCTTAAACTCCGACAGGCTCAGTGCCGTGACTACGTCCCTGGGGAGCCTGTTCCAGCGTGCGACAACCCTCTCGGTGAAGAAACTTTTCCTGATATCCAGCCTGAACCTCCCCTGTCACAGCTTGACTCCATTCCCTCGGGTCCTGTCGCTGTCACCAGAGAGCAGAGATCAGCGCCTGCCCCTCCGCTCCCCTCGTGAGGAAGCTGCAGGCCGCCATGAGGCCTCCCCTCAGCCTCCTCTTTTCCAGGCTGAACAAACCAAGTGACCTCAGCCGCTCCTCGTACGTCTTCCCCTCTAGGCCCTTCACCATCTTGGTAGCCCTTCCCTGGACACTCTCCAAAAGTTTCCCATCCTTTTTGTACTGTGGTGCCCAAAACTGCACACAGTACTCAAGGTGAGACCGCACCAGCGCAGAGCAGAGCGGGACAATCCCTTCCCTCGACCGGCTAGCAATGCCATGCCTGATGCACCCCAGAATACAGTTGGCCCTCCTGGCTGCCAGGGCACACTGCTGGCTCATGCTCAGCTTGCTATCAACCAAAACACATAAACACGTAAACATGTACAGGTAAACAAACACGTACTCTATTTATACCCCAGGAACTCAGCCTGACCTATGCCTCACTGAACTCAGCTGAAGGCTTTCCTTCCACTAGCCATCCTTTAGAAACACAACTCTTCTTGCCCGGTCCACTTCTACTCCCTGCAGCAGGAGATCTACCATGCTCTCTCCACCCTCCTGACCAGACAGTGTCTGGCAATGAGCAACCTCAAACCCACAGCACCACAATTGTATCCAACAGGTATTTCTGAGGCTGTCTTTGCAGACGTAAAAGCTGCGAGCTCAGTGCTGACAGATTTCAGAAGGCCCTCTGGGTCAGCCTACCTGCTCACTGCTCCCTAAGGGAGAAGTCCCACTTCTGTGGCTGCCCCTATGTTCCTGCTACTTAACTCATGGATGCCTCCATGAGAAACACAGGGGCTCTCAGCCGTTTTGCCAGTTAGTTGAACTGGCTTAGGGAAGGCTCTGGAAAGTGTCTAAGGTATTGGAATAGGCGGGATTGTGCAGTTGAAAGCAGGAGATACGGAGGGGAGACTGGCAGTACCACCTTCTATTTTCAAGCTCAAAGAGGATGCTATATGAACAAATGGGTGTGTGTGAAGATGTGTATGTTTTCACACACATGTGAATTTGTACATTTATCTGCAGATGATAGATGTTGAATGCACTCATACAAGGATACTTCCTGCAGAGTTCACCTAACTCTAAAATAAAGACACACGTTTAAAAACATGATATCCCTCTTAAAAACTAAGCTAAACTTAAAAAAAAACAACTTGCAATGCAGATGAGCAGGTGCCTTGCCTATTGTACCTACTAACTTGAGATGGAGAGGTTCTTACACGAAGAACAGCAGGAAAAACTCTTTGCACATTTTAAACTGCCCACAAGAATTTACACTGGCTTTCCTTTCCTTCCTCCCCTTGGACTGTCAGAAAGCGTGTAGATGGACATACAAATGTAAGCATCCCTTTGGCAGCATGCATAAATAGTAAATTTTCAACCAATTGCTAAGTACCTTCTGCCTACTGAACAATAAAAAGCCCAAATCAATTTAAAACCAAGTTTCTTGAGCACAAAAATCATTTAAGGTAGCACTTAAAATCATGCTTTTAGTTTCAGCAACCTACAGAAACATGTGCTGTACAAAACATCTTGTAAAATCCTTAAAGTTGTTGATCAGTGTTGTTTAACCCAATAGGCAGCTAAGCACCACACAGTCTTTTGCTCTCTCCCCCGAGGGGGATAAAGGAGAAAATCAGAAAAAGAAGTACAACTAGTAGATTGAGATAAGGACAGTTAATAAGATGGAAGAGGAAGAGAAAATAATAATAATAAAGGAATACACAAAGCAAGTGATGCACAATGCAATTGCTCACCACCCGCCAACTGATGCTCAGCCAGTCCGCAAGCAACGGTAGCCACATGCCCTGGCCAACTCCCCCCCGTTTTATAGGGGAGCATGACATCATATAGTATGGACTATCCCTTTGGTCAGTCGGGGTCAGCTGTCCTGGCTGTGTCCCCTCCCAGCTGGTTGTGCACCCCCAGCCTCCTCGCTGGCAGTGTAGCTTACGAAGCAGAAAAGGCTCTGGCTCTGTGTAGGCAGTGCTCTGCAACAGCTAAAAACCACCAGTGTTACTAACATTATTCTTCTCCTAAATCCAAAGCACAGCATGATACCAGCCACTATGAAAAAAATTAACTCTACCCCACCTGAAACCAGGACAGGTATGCACCCAGCTTGATGTTTATTCAGGCAATGTAAACAGACATAAGCCAGGTTTAAGCCAGTTTTAGGACCTGGTATCAAGTTATCACCATTTAGCAAGTTACTACTGTGCATTAGCTGAGTCCCAGTAACTACAGCTGTGCTTCTACAGCACCATGAACATAAGATACAATGCATTAGCATGCAACTCTGCATTTTACTTACACCGGCTGCACACTGAATAGCAGATACACTGTGAGATACTGCAATTCAGCTGCTGTGTGCCAACACCCTTCTGTGTCTGAGCATTGGCTGGTGCAAGCCCCCTTCAAGCATAAACTGCCTCTGATTCTCACACCCTTTTCAATTAAGATTGTTTAATCTCTGCTGGCCCGCATGGCTGGTACCTGAAAAGGGTTAATTTCCAGAATCAAGACTCAGCTGCTTAGATGAGTGTCCAAACTTACTTGAAAATGACATTCAGATTCAACTGCTCTTCCTCTCTGAATTCTTCAAGAAAAAAAAAAATCTCTCCATTGTGGTGAAAAAGATGCAGTAAGCCAAAACAGACTTCTTTGATTCTTGCCGCTTACCATTTCTATTACATATTTTTAATCATGGTGACTGAAAGATTAGAGAAGCATGCTTCCCTTTTTACTTTGTTTTTGATTTATTTTTCAAACAGCACTTCAATTATCCTTTGGCTCATGTGGGTGTTTCACAGAGCTACAGGTGAGAGAACACAGTTTTTAAAGTGACAAGATAAGTGCAGTTGAAAAGCCCTAAATAATAGCAGGACTCAGAGGCTTGTCTAATATCTGCAATTATATTTAACCAGTTTAAAATGGTTACAAATACTGTTAAGTTTTCAGATTACAGTGTTCCCCTAATCTACACAGAGGAAAATAGGTTCTAATTGGCATTTGAAAGGTAAAGCTAGTGCTGTTCTCTAAAAGCCATTATATTAAAAAAAAAGAAAGAAAAAACAACATAACCCATAATCATTACCTCAGTGCTACTCATAGCTCATTTTTGTAACAAGACTATTAAAACAAAGGACTGTAAATCACCAGTAATAGAAATCAAGACAAACACTCCACAGTTATTTGATCTACCATGCTATTTAGCTTTTTTTCTGAAGGATCAGATAATTACATACAGTATTTCTGCTACCATCATTTTGTTATTGTCATGTGACTTCTAACAGAAAGCAGGCTTCATAGCAGCATTGGTATACTTATGTTCAGCATCTAACAGGAGAGGAAGATTCCTTCTTTGTTACACTCAAATTTTATAGACAATTTCTTCTTCTTGCAGTAAATAAGTGGGTGGGGTGGGAGAAGCCATCTAACTTCCAAGAGAACAGGAGAAGCAAACCAGTGGAAGGTCCTCACATCACATTGAGAGCTTCCAGATCAGAAAACAGAAGCAGTACAGAACCGAAAATTAAAAGGTGGATTACCAACTGCAATTTGGAGAATTAAAGGGAATGGTTCAGTAGATGTTTATTTGATTCAGAGAGGTTGCTGGCAGGTGTAGTAATATTGGATAATTCTTGATGTGAAAGATGATAGAAGTATAGTATATTTTAGAGACTTCTTACTAAACTTTGTTCAGAAAAAAAACACCCTTGTCTGGTACTTAAATTTTATTACTTACTGAAGGATCTACTTGATCATTTGTTACTCCCCTCAGGACAATCTTCAGCGGATGTTTCATGAAAGGTGCCAAGCAGAGCAGACTTTCCAGGTAGTAGCCAATACTGCGACTGGGGCTGCAGTCATGTTCCAACGAGCCCCCGTACAGAAGACCAGGCTGATAATATAAGGTAGTACCTGGGGAAAATGCCAGTGGGGCAAAATCAATCAGAGCACTGTCAGCATACTAGCCATTACTGCAGCATAAAGACACTTTGCAATGATGTGAATCAGCACACTGGGGACAGTAGAACTTACAAAAGATGGGCAGCGCTTCCACCACACTTCTATGTTTACAGTTAGTGAGTAGGTCAAGGCAGATGACTGTCCATCTGTCTTGCACTCTTTCCCTTCCTCCCCCCAAATCAAGAACCTCTTAGCAATCACCAAAATGCTGAAACAAGCAACTAGCATCCTCCACAGAAGCTAAGTCTTCAACAGACTATCAGGTCATTGCTGTCTCAGCATATCTAATGGTAGGTCATCTGCTTTACTGACCAACCACAATCCTTAAAATCCCCTGTAACACAGAGAGGACAAGAACCAGCTGAGATTTCTACATGGGATAATTCTCGCTCAAACCAACTCCTCTTCTGAGCACTACTAGGCAAGTACAAACCGTGCTTTCTACAAAAACCAATTCTGGTTCAGAGTGATCTTCCACCAGTAGGAGACCCTGCATGCCAAACAAAATATCAATCTTCAACTTGAGCGATACAGTTTCCTTATTGCACTGCACCGCGGTGGACCATTGATCTTCTTGTATGCAATCTATTAGTACAAAGCTTCTCTGTTTGGTTATTACTAATCCACTCAGACAATGCTATCTAAACACCTACCTGTCAAGCTGTAACTTTTACTTCAGTACAGCAAATGACACAGTCTGGAAGACTGGAACAGAGAAAGAAAAGAAAACAGATCTCACCTGTTTGGTTTATCTCAATCCTAGAGCCATTGGTAACTTTGTCAATGAGGCGAATAAAACTTGCTTCAAAGTCTGAGGAGCAGAACAAAGATTTTTAAAGTTCCTTACATTTATTCCTGAAAACAGTAAGAAACTTCAACACACAGCATACCATACTTACATATTTTCCCTTTCATGACTCTCCCTCGAAGACAGTAAGGCTACCCTTACCCTTTATCTTATAGTTTAGTACCTTTGCTCTTATAGTGAACTGCCTTTTCTCATGTGCTGAAATTAATTTGAGTCTCCATGCTTACAGGCATCTCAGATCAACTCAGATGCACATAGAAGAGAATTATATTAAATCCACATAGCTGTCCCCTGCACACAGCAAGGGGAAAGCAAGTGACAGAAACTGGCAAGTCTGATCACAGTAGTCCGAGGGATCACTCAAGCCCAGGATAAAGCCTTTGACAATTTACATTTTGCTCACTACAGAGGTCATGTTTGCATACATGCACAAATCCTAGCCAAAAGGACCCCATGTAGCTAAGTACAACAAGCTAACCACAGCTTCCCAACACCTTCTGCAAAGTCTTAAAGAAGCCAATGTTCAGATGTGAAGTGCTACTGCTGCACAGCTGTTCCGCAAACACGGTCATCATTGGTTAGCTGCAGACCTTCCAGTTTTCCATTTCCAAAACTACCAGTGACATAATTAACACAAGTCTTCCCATCACCTCTCTTTTGCTTACTGTGCACATTAGAGCATCTTGTGTAGAGCTAATTACGCAGTTTCTCCTGCTTGTGTGGACTCCTGCTCAGAGATGTGGGAAAGAACAAGCACATAAAAAAAAAAAACCTGCCAGTATTCTAGTACTTAGGGATCCCAAGCTGGTATAGACTCAGCATGAAAGAAAATGTGAATTTAAGCAGTGCTCAAAAACCAGTTAGTTTTAAGACCAACTGCACCTGCATAACAGTTGCAGTAGGTTGTAGAACTTCTTTAGCAATAACACTATGTCACTTCTTAAACAGTAATCTGTTTTTTCTTTCCATATAAGCTTTTAGGGTGCAATAAACGTTTAAACAAAAGAGCTATTTACAGAAATTACAGTTCATTAATATTGGCATAATACTGTTGATGCACCAGTCACACAATGCTGGTTCTGCTCTGTTATGATAATTTCTAAACTCAAAGTTTATATGACTTTGATAGCAGTGGGACCTCTTCCAGTGCAAAAGCACGTCCTTGTGAATATACATTTCCCTCTTGGAAAACAAACTCATGGAAAAGGTTTCACAGCAGATGCTCTGGTCATGAAAAGCTGAGAGAACTGCACGTTGAATTATCATCACAAGTCGGGGTTTGTTGTTCATTTTCTGTTACCGTCACAGCTTCCGTTTTAGCCCATACTTGGAAAAGGCACCTCTTAGAAAATATTGCAAAAACTACAAACTTCACCGCCAAACATCCTACGGCAATAATAAATACACTGGGTCTTACTAAATGTTAAGTCAAGTACATAAGAATATTTTGACAGTTTCAGAGGAGAATTTTTAGCTATGAACTGAAGCCTTCTCAGAAGGCAGAGAAGCGTCCGTGCCACTCTTACCCGTTCTGAACCTCACACCTTACCCAAAAAAGAACCGAGTGGAGACCATCAGCCCTCCTGCTGCTGTTACCACTGCCAGCTTTTATCGGCCATTACTTGTTACTGACTCTGTTGTGTTCAGGGCAAGCACCGCACCCAGTGTCTGGCTGGCCCCACCACCTCGTACACAGAGGTCCATACACACCCCGGTACTAAACCAGCGAGAAAAGCCCACAAACGTAACCAAAACGCGTGCTCCAATTCCGACTTTTAAATCGATGCGAGCCTCCGCGATGCTCCAGCCGCAGCCTGTGTCACACCGCGCTCCTCCTCCAGCCGGACGAGGAGATCCCTGCCGGGGCTGGCGGCGCGGCGCAGGGCACAGGAGGCCGCTCCCCAGCACGGGCTCCCTCGAAGGAACCCGCGTGGCTGGAAGCTCTCGGAAGCGAAGAGCAAGTGGCTGGCGCTGCTTTCCCGCTACCGCCCGGGCACAAAGCGGGGAGCAGGCGAAGCACCGCGCCCGGCCCGCCGCCGCCCGTGGAACCTCACCTCCCGGCCCCCCACGCGGGACCCGTGGCCGGGGCGGCAGCCGGACAGCTCTGCAGCTGAACCCACGCGAGCCCCGGGCCGACACGGGGATGCTGGGCCTCGCCCCGTCCCGTCCCGTCCCCACCGCGGGGGCCCCCTC
>VXAA01002181.1:24007-34329 GCA_013399115.1 Anseranas semipalmata | reverse complement strand
ATTAATCAAAGAGCTGGGTCTGGTTTCCAACCTTCTGGTCGAGCCGTTACTTAACTACAGCGGCAGAGACAACCGTCCTTAAATAGGAGACTGAGTAAAGCTTTCAACCTGTGTTCTAGGCAAAACGTGTTACAGTGAGGGTGATAGAGTTAATTGCTGGGCTTCCTTTTACAGCAAAGGAAGCTTCTTGTGTTCTGCAAAAGGCAAAAAAGAGCAAAAGTGATCTTGTAGAATATCCCGAGCTGGAAGGGACCCTCGGGAGAGCAGTGTGTTCCCCATATAAGTTCTGTTTTGTGTCTCCCTGTCATGCACAAACCCACGTTAGAAGTCATCCCTGATTAAACTTAGTTTATGCATAGCTGTGGACAAGGTCAGAATGGAGTTGAGCTACGACAGGGGAGGTTCAGGTTGGATATCAGAAAAAGGTTCTTCACCAAGAGGGTGGTCGCACACTGGAACAGGCTTCCCAGGGACGTAGTCACAGCACTGAGCCTGTCGGAGTTTAAGAAGCGTTTGGACTATGCTCTCAGACACATGGTCTGAATTCTGATTTTCGGGTAGAGCTGTGTGGAGCCAGGAGTTGGACTCGATGATGCTTGTGGGTCCCTTCCGACTGGGGATATTCTATGGTTCTGTGATTCTGAGGTCAGAGCATTGCCAGGGAGCAGCGAGATCCGGGCTGCTCCACGAGCAGGGGCGAGCCAGGAGCCGGGGCTGATCGCCGCATGGGCAGTGCAGTGCCCTCGCTGACCAGGGCACAGTCACACCTCCTTTGAATGGGGTGCTGGGTCCATTGGCAGTCCCAAGGTAATGTGTCAGACCTGGGATCCATCTAGCAGATCCAGTTACAAAGAGGGTGGGCTGGAGATAAAGCTGCACCGTAAATCTGAGGGGCCCCTCCAGGATGTAGGATAGGACTGGTGTCCTGCCAGGACGTGGGACTGGAGGTGGTTAAATCTGCAGCGTAGTTTAAGCAAGGACTGAAAGCCCAGATTTCAGCTTAATTGGAGTTCCTGGGCCCATGGGCAGAGTGTGTGGGAGGCTACTGGTGAAGCTGCTGAGGGCCATTAATGCCTGTTGGTGCATGTAGGATCCCAACAAACTTCCTCAACATCTGAACGGAGAAACGCAGGCCCTAGGAAGCAATTCTATTTCTGTTTTTCTTGTGTGTTCTCTGTGTAGTCCTTCCCCATAGAAAAATATTAACGTATTTCTGTACTCTGTGGATGTGTTCTAGTTTTATCTGTGCCTTAGCACCCTCTAGGAGTATACAGCATCTCAAAAGATGTACTCGGAAAGATGGCAAAAGGGACTTCAAACTTCTCAATACTGCTTGGATATTTGGCTGAATGAAAGATGAAGTAGCCCCTGATCTAAACCGAAGCAGCTCTGTCGGTACAGAGTCCCTGCGATACAGGACAAAGCAGGAGCTCATCTTTCTCTGTATGTCCTTCCAGTGAAGGACCGCGTGCTGGGAGTTCATATGGCTATGAACAGAAAAGGACTGATCATTTTTCATACAAGTCAATAACACTTCTTTTTCTTCTGAATAAACTGCTTTCCAGAGACTAAAACATTTTTTTCTTTAACCACGGTAGGGGACTTCACAAGAACTATGATGTCCTCTTGTTAGCTGCTTTCTGGCTCAGCTTTTTTGATCAGTGTGTGTAACGATCATTTGTTGTTTAGATGAACTGACCGGCAAGCTACTTATAGTGATATCTGTCACAATTTGACTAGTACAGTCCTCAAGAAAGAAACTTTGTGTTTAGTGGTAACTATGTATACTGGTTTTGTCTGGGATAGAGTTAATTTTCTTCATAGTAGCTCATATGGTGCTGTGTTTTGGATTTGTGACAAAACCGGTGTTGATAACGCAGCAGTGTTTTAGCTGTTGCTGAGCACTGCTTGCACAGAGTCAGGGTCTTCTCTGTCACTTATGCTCCCACACCGGCGAGGAGGCTGAGGGTGCACAAGAGCTTGGGAGGGGACAGAACCAGGACAGCTGACCCCACCTGACCAAAGGGCCAGTCCATACCATACGATGTCATGCTCAGCAGTAAAAACTGGGGGGAAAAAAGGAGAAAGGAGGGATGTTTGGAGTTGTGGTCTTCCCAAGTAACTGTTACATGTAACGAAGCCCTACTTTCCTGGAACATGCCTGAACATCTGCCGATGGGAAGTAGTAAACGAATTTCTTATTTTGCTTTGCTTGCATACGCAGCTTTTGCTTTATCTATCAAACTATCTTTATCTCAATCCACAAATTTTCTCACTTTTACCTTTCTGATTCTTTTTTCCATCTCACTGGGCAGGGAGTAAATGTGTGGGGTTTAGCTGCCTTACCAGGGTTAACACAGAGCAGTATGGAGATTGCATTGCAGTTATCTGCCTGCAGAATTTCATGTTGTGAAACGAACAATTTTATATGGTTAAACTTGGATTATTACTGAATCTTGCAGTAAGCATGTATCCCAAATCATAGACTTGTTCCTGAATGAACATGCTGTGATAATTTTAAAGGGATATGTTCTATATTTTGTCATTCAGATGTATGCCTTATTCTACTTTTAAGCCTACAAATGTTTTTTATACATCTGCATTTATTTTTTCGTGCTTTCACAGAGTCACAGCATGACTGAGGTTGGCAGGGACCTCTGGAGGCCATCGGGTCCAACCCCTTGCTCAAGCGGGGACACCCAGAGCACATTGCTCAGCACCATGTCCACATGGCTGTTGAATATCATCAAGGAGGGAGACTCCATGACCTCTCTGGGCAACCTGTGCCGGTGCTCAGTCACCTGCACAGAAAAGGAGTGTTTTGTGATATTCAGATGGAGCCTCCTGTGTTCCAGTTTGTGCCCATTGCCTCTTGTCCTGGCACTGGGCACCACTGAGAAGAGCCTGGCTCTGTCCTGTTTGCACCCTCCTTTCAGGTATTTACAGACATTGATAAGATCCCCCTGAGCCTCCTCTTCTCTGGGCTGAAGAGTCCCAGCTCTCTCAACCTCTCCTCACAGGATGGATTCTTCAGTCCTCCTGTGTTGAAAATACAGTCATTCTGACAGTCTTAACATCTCTGGCTAAAGCAAGTTGTTCAAAGCTGGAGCGCTAGTTAAAAACAAATAAACAGCAACCTGAAATGCATTTGTCATTTTGAAGAGGCTATTGGAAAAAGTAAATTGCTTGTAGCAGTACAAGTTCTCACCTTTCTAGCTCAAAGTGGAATCCATTTTTGTATCAGCACAAAACTGCAATACTTTAACATCATTTTGAAATTCCTTTTTTTTTTTTAATCCTCTTCAAATATCGCTATCCAGGTCAAAGTAGCTGAGGAGTTTACAATCAACTGTTATTATTATTTGTGAAGATGAAATCTGTTTCAAGTAAATCTATACTATCTAGATGATGGTCTATTTTTCTATAATAATCATGTTTCTCAGAATTTTTTTTCCTTGATGTGCCTTGAAGCGCTGATGGTTTCACTATCTACGGTATATTTTCCTGCTCTTCGTGAATTGTCTCGATAAGCAGTGAAGAATGACTGGAACTTGGAATGTTGTACAGAAACTGTTCATTCTTTGTGATAGCTATCACCCTCTGTAAATAAATTACAGCTTCTTTGAAAGGAGTTGTAACAGAAGGGAAAGCTTGTCATTATATCATACAAACTGTTAAGAGAGGTTAACAGTGAGAGGGTTGACAGTTCAGAAAACAAGCACCTAGCACAGTGCTTTAATCTTGGTGTAGATTTGAAAGACAAGAATATAAGGCAGTATGCTTTATACACAGGCTTGTTGCGGGTACTCTCCTTTAAGTTCAGTCCATTATAATTTGATTGGTGTGACATTTAAAGTTTAAATCAGCTGTTCAACTGTCTGGATGGCTGTCTTTTGAAATGAGTAGTAAATGATGCTAGTTGTAAAGCATATTAAATAAACATCTGGGAATTTGTAGAGAGCTTCGTGTAGGAATTCTTGTCAAAATGTTTAAAATTACTGACTTGTAAGGGAGGAATACTGTAACAACAGTTTTTGAGATTTTTGTACAAAAAAAAGTTGTATAGTAGTGCAAATTGCTTGCACTACAGTCATGTGCATCCCCGCATGTATAGTGACCACTGCTGTGTGATCTTTAGAGGAACACCTGAGTGACATGGTCTCAGGTACTTACAATAACAAACTCTAGGGAAGTAACAAGGAAGGAAATCTTGGTCAGCAGAAAATTCAGAAATATTGATGAAAACACTTATCTTTACAAAGGATAATGGACAACAGTTTGTCTTGAACTAGGATATGCTCAAAGTAAGTCATTTACCTGAGACTTAAGTGTAGAGTGTAAGTCAATTTCCCCAAAATGTAAGTGGATGATCCTGGAGAATCTCTGTAATTCCCAGTCTGAAGTACTAAATTGTCTTGATTTTCCTCAGCCCTATAATAAGGGCTTATGAAACATTACTTCTAAAAAGGACTTAATTTTATAGTTTTGAAAGTTCTTGGGAAAATACCATTCTTACTAAGTTACCAATATCAAGAGCGTAGGAATCAGAGGTATAGTTTTCATGTAGCTGAGGGTCACTAATTATTCCTTATATTCTGTGAGTTGTTATAGGTTGAAACAATAAGGTGTTATTTAAAAGACTCAGGGGCTGTATATGTGTATATTTTATGGGATAGTATATAGGCCTTCAGCAGCATCTCATTCAGACTCATTTTTACTGACTGTGTTATGCTTCTGGGGTGAATAAGTCATACCAGCTAGAATTCCTCTTGTAATCATTTATTTTCCTTAAAGCCCCTGAATCGTGGAGCAGTCTAATTCTACCCAAGGTGTTAATGGAGAGAAGGTCATAACTTGTGTTCTGAAAAACTGTATTTGAAAAAGATGTAAAGCACTTTGAAATGAGGTAAAGTCTTCCTCTCTCTACATGTACCTGAGCCTGTCTTAACACCATACTTCTGTATCATTTTTATAACAAATCTCAAGCACAGTATGGGATACAAAGTGCTGTGAGTTTTCACTGGCTCTGACTTTTTCTGTCAAGAAAGTTGTTATTACGGTCTGAGTTCAGGGAGCCAGTACTTTTATGGTGGTGAGAACTGGAGGTCCAGCCAGCTAGGGAAATAGCCCTAGCCTGTGAAGAGGCAGCTTCAGTTGTTCAGATAGCATTCTGGGCTCCGGAGCAGGATTGTTCAACAGAAGGGAACACAGGCCTGTCAGCACTACTGACTTTGGCAGCACATTCTGCCTTTTGATTTGGGTGGTGACCACCAAGATTCCAGATATTTGGCAGCCCAGTGCATCTGGAAATGTTAGAAGAGGACAGTAAATCTGCACATGTGAACATGCCACTGCTGTTCTACCTGCAAAGCTTGTCCTGATAGGACAAGGGGGAATGATTTTAAACTAAGACAGGGGAGATTTAGGTTGGATATTAGGAGGAAGTTTTTCACTCAGAGGGTGGTGAGGCAGTGGAACAGGTTGCCCAGAGAGGTTGTGGATGTCCCATCCCTGGAGGCATTCAAGGCCAGGCTGGATGTGGCGCTGGGCAGCCTGCTCTAGTAGTTGGCAACCCTGCCCTGAGCGGGGGGGTTGAAACTAGATGATCTTTAAGGTCCTTTTCAACCCATGCCGTTCTATGATTCTGTGATTCTATGAAAGCTCAATTACACATGAGAAATCTAATGTTGTATATCCAGAATGCCTGTCCTACCGGTTGGCTACCCACTATATCGGTACAGATACGAACACATATCACACACTTCTCAGTGTAGAAAGCCTCTGTCACTTTTTAAGCTACTTGTATACCTGTGTCTAAGCAATAACGCTAGGTGCAGCTCCAGTATATTTAGGCAGGGCTTACTATGTACAAGTTACTCCTGGTATCTGGGAAACTTACTGAACCAGGTTTTTCACATGGGCTAATGACTGTCATAGAATAATGTTCTTCAGCTGATTTGAGTCTGGCTGCCACGTACCCTTCCTTGTGTTTGCTGTAACAGCAGCTCAGTTCAGAGAGTTGTGGTGGCCGAAGACTGCCTTTTTTTTGGTGAGCTAGTATTCAGCTGAATCAGCTCCCTGAACAGGCTCCCCATGACCTGCTGGTTCAAGAAGGGGGGTGGAAATGTGTTGATGGGGGTTAAGAAGAAGGATGGGATTTAGTGGTATAAACTGCTGTGGAGCAACACCTGAGTCTGAAGAACTGAGATCAGAGCAATTGAAATAATTACTTTATGCTTGCCTGCAAGTATCTTCTGTGAAGTTCAGTGTGCTTTGTGATTTTCCCGTGTAGACAAAACTTCAGTCTTGCTAGTTAAAGGAGGCCCCAGTGCCATGGCTTCTTGTCCTCCCCATCGTCCCATCACAGCTATTTCTGCAACCGCGTCACAAACTCAGTCATGGAACTGATCTACTCTAAAGCAAAGAAGGAGCACAAACAAGTCAACCTAGTGTTCATGCTGATCTTTTGATACTGTGAAGCCAAGTCCTAAAGGTAACTCCTTCTGGTCTCTGGTTCTCCCATTCTCACTTCCTTTTGGCTTATCTTTTGCTGAGTATACAGCTAAAGCATCTAGTTAGACAAATCCTGGTGCTGAAGATAACGTTCCTATTCTTTACCCAGCTTGCTGCTCCTATCCTTCCCTTTTGTTTGTTCTGATTCTTATTTTTCCCCTTCCTTTTAATAATTTTTCTTTATTTTTTTTGTTTTCGTAAGATGAGCTCATCAGAAGATCGGGGAGTGCCACATTTGGTACAGGAGAGAGCAACCACCTTTCTCGTGACATATTTGACTAGGGCAGCTGGTCTCATCAGGCACACTTGCTTTCTGTTTTCAGTGGCTACAGTTGAAATGTAGCTGTTAACCCTGAAAAAAAATTAATCACAAAGTCCTTTGTTTTCTTTCTGTATTTTCTTAATAATTACTCTGCGGACATTTTAAAAGTTGAAGAGTTCCCTATTTGGAAATCACTGCTCTACGTTGCCTGAGGGATAGGGAGTGAATGGTTAAGGAAATCTATGGTTCATCTCCTGCCTTAGGAATGGCTAAAGAAGGTAGTGGCTTCCACATTCTGTGCATGCGTGAAGCTTTTATGTAAGTGATACAGTGGCTACTCAAAATTACAGGCTGTCAAGCACAGTAATGATAAAGAATATTCTATTATAACTTTGATTTCCTGCCTTGTAGGTAAACAAACAGGGAAGCAAATTGAATTTTAGCTTGTGAATTCCTGCATTCTGGGAAAGATGAATTTGGGTCCAGTTTTAATCTCTGTAAAAAGCTGATGAGGCAAACGAATACCAAATCTTACAGAGAATGACATAATATCTGAAAAATTAAAATGTAACCTAGATGGGTGTACTTGCTGTCTAAGTAGTGCCTGGGCCTGTCAAAGAAACTGTTTCTGATAGAGCTTGGAGAAGAGCTGTGAAAGATGTGCTCCTCAAATCCCCTTTGGCACTCTTTGGAAGAGAGCTGTTTAGAGAGGAGTATGTGGCATGTCCGTTTCCTTGATTTAGGTTATGATGTCAAATATTTAGAAGTAACTTCAAGATCTGAAAATAAAAACAGAAAAACAGCAATCAAGGCTTACCGATGTAACAAAGTATCTTCAGCATTTGGAAAAGAAGGATTGGATTTACATTCAAATCTGACTTGAAATTACCTTTTGGTCATAACTAAACTCTCAAATCTGCTTTTCTGGCTTTTTTTGAAAACTCTGCAAAGCTTTGCCCTGTCATTTCTTGAATTCATTAAGACCAGCTCCCTGCTTAGTTGTGCTGATCATGGTTCTTTTCTTAATGCAGCTGGGAGTAGATTGAAATTTTCCTTGGAGTGATCTCCATATTAGTGTTGGGCCCTTCTTTTCCAAAGGATTTACTTACTAATGCCTGGTAATCTACTGTGCAAATCTATTGAGTTGTTGGATTCACAACAACCATGAATGAAAGGAGCAGTGCTAAGAGGGTGTGGAATTACAAAAACAATTGTTATGTAGACAAGAGAAGGATCTTAATGCTTGTCATCCTCACAGCTTAGTAGTGGCCATGTAGGAAGAGCTTTGATCACAGGTTAGCTGTCATGAGGCCAGGATGATCCAATTTTATGTGCTCTATATAGCTGATTAAAAAGTGTATGGGAACATACATTATTACTGGTTAGATGTTTTGAAACCATGAGCAGATATCATCGATCCTCCTGTGTATGTGATGCATTTGAAGGCAGAGAAGAGAAATGAAAATGCAATAGGATCTGCAAGGTAAGTCATTGTGGAGTTGAATTTTTCCTCACTTCACCAAATAGCATACAGTGCTAGGTGTTTTGAGGGGACTGGAGAGCACACGGCGCACCTGCAGCTCGGACAGCAGGATGCAGGCTGGGAAGCGAGCCTCCAGTAAGGGAGAACAGCGCCGTCAGCGTCCGAGAGCAGCGAGCGTCCGTGCACAGCGGCACCTTCCGACGTGGCTTTGGTGACATCTCGTGGCCGAAAAGTGTTACCGCACGTCTTCAACTTCCACGGTACCCGGGCTGCCCTGAGGGGTGCCGGCTGGTTTTCGTGCGAGTAGGTATCGGGCGAGTGGCGTGTGAGGGTGTTCTGTGGCTTTGGCTGAATCTGATAGGGATTCCTATACGGCAAGAACGTAGTTAAGTCAGTGCTTGTTGAGTGTTATTTCACCTGCAGTCGTTTTCATGAATGCAACGTATGTTCAGGTGTTGAAAGACCCATGATTAGCTTTAGCTCTGATTGTTCTTGCTGATCCTTGTTAAGGTGACATGCAGCCTTTACCATTCATGCAGTTTTATTCCTTTTTTATACCTTTTGTATTAACCATAATACTAAGGGAATTATATTTTATATAACATATGCCTTGATATTTGATGGATACTTTGCAGAGATGGATGCATGCTAGAGGAAACAGCATACGTTTGGAGTTCCCACTCCAGTATTCTGTGGGTTTTTCCATTCCTGGTAGTCTGGTGGGATTGTGGAAGTGAGTTACCTCATAATAATGGTGCAAAGGATAATTCTGTATACATGCAAACTCTTACTTTTCATTTCATATGGATCCCTTGAGTTAAGCATCTTACTACTTACAAAAGCTTTGTACTGCTAGCAGACCTGACCACAGCAGGTTTTTTTGGAGGGCATGTTGGATCTCAGTGTAACAACTCCTTATTTTCCTAGATCTCAATATGTAGATGAAACTGCATGGATCTAGGGAGATGCTTCAGTGTTTATGTTATTTCATCTTTAAATAACTTTTTTCTTCAAGAGAGAAAAATAATGATCAGTGGAAACCATTTCTTCTTAGCTGAAGGCTCAAAACCCCAAGTTAACTTTATTCCTGAAGCGCCGTGCGGTTCTCCCCTTATGTTATGATACATTTTCAGGAAGATTGTCTTGGGAAACAACATGAAGTTCCTAAACAATTCTTCGTAGGACGCTGAATTCAGCTGGTAAGTTTTACCGGGTTTATATTAAACTATTAAATTTCCTGCTTAAATAATTTTAAGTATACAAGGTGTCTAAAAATAGGATTAACATGTTCGTGAATGGCCTGTACTAGAAGGAAAAAAAAAAAACCTTGAAAATACACCTATTGATTTCCTGTAAGTTCTGCATTGGGACTTAGAAAAAACAAAAACTACAGCAACAACAACAAAACAAAACCAAAATCAAAAACAAACAAACAACAACAGCAACAGCAACAAAAACAAACAAAAAAAAACAAACCTACATTTCCCCCCCCACACACACCTCCTTGAATATTATTGTGTTACTTATTCAGGAAATTTGTGAAAACATGTGCCCCATGAAATCAAGGAGCCTAAATATTTTTGCAAAGGCAAAAAATTAAAACCAGAAGGACTCTACACCCAAACTAAAAGAACACGTCTGTGCTGAAACAAGGCATGGGAAATTTGCTGAAAAGAAGCAGGCTGAGAAATCTATGGGGAAAAAAAAAAAAAAAAAAAAGAGGATCAGAACATGAAAGCTGGAATACAGTCTTAGCTCAAGTACACAATGCCCAGGATTTCTGAGATATAGGCAAAGTGTGCAGAGTTATTCATGTACACACCAACACATCTGAATTTTTAGAAAAATTTTTTAACTCACGTTTTTAAGGAATCAAAAGAATATAGCATTCTGTGTGTCAGAAATGTATTGACAATTACATCCCTGATCTAGAATCATAGAATCATAGAACGGCATGGGTTGAAAAGGACCTTAAAGATCACCTAGTTTCAACCCCCCTGCTCTGGGCAGGGTTGCCAACCACTAGAGCAGGCTGCCCAGCGCCACATCCAGCCTGGCCTTGAA
>VXAA01002181.1:0-15048 GCA_013399115.1 Anseranas semipalmata | reverse complement strand
TCCACATCTCTTTTCACACAAACTGTGTTTGCTCTGTAAGAATAATGACTTTGGCTTAGTTGACTGACCTTGCTATGGTTGGTATCTCCAAGTTAAATATTTGCTAGGAGTACTAGTTGTGCAGGCGCATCTGAACACATTCATGCTTGGTCTGTCTGGTAGTGCTAGGGTAAGTTGCTCTCTGTAGAGGCTCACAAAACCAAAATTGGTACTGTTATGAACCTTTAGTATAAGTAAGATCCAGTGAGAAGGGAAGACATTCCAGAAGAGAAGGGAAATATGCTGTTTATGAACTACTTCAGTTTTGTGCTCATTCAGTGTGTTGTACCTTGGAAGTAAGATCAAAGAGCATCAGAGTCAAGCTGAAGGGTGTGTGAGGAGAATAAATGGCAAGTGGAAATACCCCGTTGTTTGATTTGACAAGGGAGCCGTGAAGCAGTGGAAAGAAAACTGCAAAAATGTTCTCAGTGGACTGGACAGATGAAAGGATGTGAAGGAGAATGGAGATGTGAAAGTGAAGTGCAGCAGGCACATTGAAAACCTGAGTGTGAGGAGAGAAGTCAGTGTAAGAGGTGAATGAAATTCACTCAGGGTTAGCTAGCGTAGAACCTAAAGTAATCTGCTATGGAGTTTCCCATTCACTAATTAACCCAAATGAACCTCTTTCTTAATTTTATTGAAAGTGAGCTGCTGTTTGCAGAAATGGTCTCCAAACATCTGAGATGAACACTGAGGTAGCGGGAGCAGGTAGTGTGCTGAGGGAGGTAAGAGGGAATGAGAGGGAGCTCGGAGAGCTTTGATGAGCGTGGTTGAGGGAAAGAAGAAACATGTTTTGCTGATAATACAAGAGTCCTGCAATGCCCAGTTCTTAGGGAACTGTTAGGCTAAATTGGACAGTTACAACATTTGGAAAATTAAATATAATTAACAGTAGCTGTATGGTGTTGGTTTTAGCATTTACTGTCTTTTAAAAGTGGTCCTTGTTGAAAAGTCCTGTTGACTGTGAGTGTCCTTAGCAAGTTGCAATTATTGCCACGTTCTGCTGCTTTGGCGGTTGTACAGTTGGTGACAGCCTCTCTCTAGTGCTAAGCAACCTGCAGTCTGAATATGGCTAGAGCTTGTTTGCTGTATTCAGTTAGGACATGCCAGTCTTCTGCAAAACCTTTAAGCAGAGATATTTGTTATCACCTAGACAGGAAAGAGAATGGTGATGCCTTTAATGCCAAAGACTGCCATGCCTGTAGTGTTTTCAGACCCAAGCTTAAACAAACAAACAAACAAACAAAAAAACCAGAACAAAACAAAAACAATGAAACACCACCAGCCCCCTCCAGCAGAAAAAGATAATTAAAGGCTAGAATACAAACTTCTTGTCCTAACATAACTATTCAGTCTTATGTTAGTAGTGATGACTATTTTTTTCTCCTGCAGTAGTTGACTTTCTAAATGATCTGAGGTTTGTAGTGAGAGGCAGTGTGTTTCCCATTCTGCTGGTCTAATAATAGGACCTTTGTGCCTTAGAGCTTGCCATGTGCTAAACCTCTCTGCATCTAAAAGCTCATCTGTCTTTCCAGAGTATGTTGGTACTACCGTTCTCTACTGAGCTTGCCTTGCATATATTCTTAGGTAATGGTGGCTACAGCAGTACTGTGATGTAAATCAGTAACAGCTTTGGACATCAACCTCATATTAAACTATCTAGGTGTAATTTACTCCTGTTTCCAGCCTATTTTGCAGGGTACATAGTTCTTTGTGCACTGGGATAATAAAAAAAGGTATGACTTACTGACTTTGAAGAAGGGAGGTATGGAAAAGAACAGGTACTTTGTACTCAGACAGCCTGTCATCTTCTTTCTAGTTTGTGATGTGCTGCAGGACTCCAAGCACCTGAGTCTGGCTCTTTTCCACACTGTGAGGATTATTTGATGCGTGACCACGGTGCACTAAATTAAATTTAAACTGTTTTCAGACATTTCAAAGCCTATCTGTAGATGTGAACAGCCAAAACAGGGAAGTTGTCCTTTTATTGCCCTTTTTTTTTTTTTTTTTTTTTTTTAACACTGGAGCTACTGTTTGCATTACTTGAGGGCAGCTATTGCTTTTCATTGGCCTTGTCTGAAGAAGGGCCATTGTACATTGCACCTTTCAATACTGCATCAAGTGATGGGGCTAGCATTTTTCAGTGCTTCCTGCTGAAAGTGGTTGTATCTTGTATCAGTAATGTCAGTCCGTCCCATTTTCTCTCTTATTTAATGTACTGTAACTAGATCTGAATTGTCCACTAGTAAACGCTTCAGCAGATCCACAACAAAAAACAATCTAGCTGCTATTCAGGGTGACTCACAGAATTAGGTAGTTGTTTTATAAACTAAGGTCACGGAGACATTGTGCTTAGAACACAGCCCAGGCAAATGGATTTCTTCCTGGCTGTAACCATGGCTCAGATGAGCTACAGCACACTACGGCATGTGATGTTGGAGCATGGTGTGATATCCGGATCTGTGATGCATGGATGGCATTTTAGCAAGCCAGTGGGCTAAATGACTGGTATTAAAGGTTAGTGAGTGCCATGGGAAAATACTAGTGACTGTGCAGTCCCATAAATAGTTTACAACATCTATAAACATCCTCTTGTAACTCTAGTAATCATAAAAATATGTTTCTGGCAAATGTATCCCATTGCATACCGCTCTCTTAAATACCAGTGGCGTTTCTTTTCATAATGAAGTCATAAGATGGTAACTGGCCACTAAACTGAGAAAATAAATTCCTCAACAGGAAATCTGAGGGCTGACATCTTTTTGAGCTTGGATGCTTTACATTTTTTCTTTCTTCTTTTGAAGACTCTTTTTGTTTCTAGTTTTTGGAACTTCGTCTTTCAAATACCTACCAGTAAAATTATTTGGGGAGTGTGGGGAAAGAAGTGAGCTGAAATGCCCCATTGTCATCTGTGGAGCTACAGACTGACCAAATTAATCTGATACACATTTACAAAATCAGATCCCAGCTGATCGTCTGTTTTTGAAATTCAGCAAACATACAGTCTGTCTGGTTAACAACTCTACTGTTCTGCCCCATCCTGATCAAAACAAAGTATTGCAGGGTTGTGGGCTTTCTTTCAGTTGCAGGAGTTCACAGGTACTGTAATGTGACTCCTTTTCCTTTCACAGAAGTTGGAATCCTTGCCAAGTCCTACATTGATCAAGGACGGCTTATTCCAGATGACATCATGACACGGCTGATGCTGAATGAGCTAAAAGGTCTAGATCAGTACAACTGGTTGCTGGATGGTAAGTTAGCATATTGGATATCACTATGGAAGGAGAGGAAATCTGCACTAGAAAGCTTGGACTGCTTTGGTCAGTAGTGGGTAGCTAGGCTCCAGTAGCCACCTCTGAGTCATCGTACTCAAGTATGTTGTATGTATACTCATATGCGCATATATGTGCTCATATATGCTCAAGTACATATATGCTCAAGTACAAGTGTGTACTCATAGTACAGTGTATGTTGCCAGCTTGTGCTGCAACATTTGGCAGTCGGTCTGCCCCAGTGTCTTTGGCTGTAAAGTGCACAGGGAGCATCCTGCCTTCAGAGTGTTAAAGGGATGTTTAAGTTATGTTGAAAAGGCCCTTTTACTGAAAACAGTAAAATTTCAGAACTGGCAGTTCTGTTAATTCTTATGCTTTATTTCCTCTTTAATAACAGAGGCATCCTTTAAAATATGCCTTGAGAAGTGCATTTTTTAAAGCCTCTTTTTTTTGAAGTCTGTGGAGAATGGAACACTTTTGAAGAAAGGGGCTGAGGAGTTATGTAAATAGAAAGGTAGGCAGGCATGTGATGCAGCAACAGGGCAAGTATGGAAAAGGGAGCACTGCAGCAGTGCTGTGTGTAATGTATCACTAGCAAAACCATTGTTCAAGTGTTCTAAAAGGTCTCTTTCATTTGGTTTTTGGTTCTGCTCTCTAGAGCAAATTGTTCTGGAATTCTGCAGTGTAAGCTCATGGCATCAGCATTCTAGATTGAGGAAAAAATGCATTTGCCACTGTCTTCATGGACTGACTGGCTCTTGCTACTCCAGCCCTTGGGAGTACGGTTGGATGTGCATCACAAAGATAGAGTCTAGGGTGGATGTGTGTGTTTTCAGATACTGGCCACAACTTGTCTCAGCAGATAAAACAAAAAAGTAGTTGGTGTGGCTGTTGGTTTAGAGGGACTGAAACATCCACAGTGCTCTGTGTCAGTGATAAAAGTAAGACTAGGGAGAATGTGGGCCCTCTCTGGAAGGAGACAGGAGACCTGGTTACACAGAATATGGAGAAGGCTGAGGTACTCAATGACTTCTTTGCCTCAGTCTTCACTGGCAAATGCTCTAGCCACGCCACCCAAGTTGCAGAAGGCAAAGGCAAGGACTGGGAGAATGAGGAACCTCCCACTGTAGGAGAAGATCAGATTCAAGACCATCTAAGGAACCTAAAGGTATACAAGTGCATGGGACCTGATGAGATGCATCCCGGGGTCATGAGGGAACTGGCGAATGAAGTTGCTAAGCTGCTGTCCATCATATTTGAGAAGTCGTGGCAGTCCGGTGAAGTTCCTACTGACTGGAAATAGGGGAACATAACCCCCATTTTTAAAAAGGGAAAATAGGAAGACCCAGGGAACTACAGGCCAGTCAGCCTCAGCTCTGTGCCTGGCAAGATCATGGAGCAGATCTTCCTGCAAACTATGCTAAGGCACATGGAAAACAAGGTGATTGGTGACAGCCAACATGGCTTCACTAAGGGCAAATTGTGCCTGACAAATTTGGTGGCCTTCTACAGTGGGGTAACAGCATTGATGGATAAAAGAAGAGCAACTGACGTCATCTACCTGGACTTAGTGTGCACTTTGCACATCCTGCATTATATCCTTGTCTCCAACTTNATGACACCAAGCTGTGTGGTGTGGTTGACACGCTGGAGGAAAGGGATGCCATCCAGAGGGACCTGGACAGGCTTGAGAGGTGGGCCCATGCGAACCTCATGAAGTTCAACAAGGCCAAGTTCAAGATCCTGCACCTGGGTTGTGGCAATCCCAAGCACAAATACAGGTTGGGCAGAGAATGGATTGAGAGCAGCTCTGAGGAGAAGTAGCTGGGGGTGTTGCTTGATGAGAAGCTCAACATGAGCTTCTGTAATGTGTGCTTGCAGCCCAGAAAGCCAACTGTATCCTGGGCTGCATCAAAACAAGCATGGCCAGCAGGTTGAGGGAGGTGATTCTCCCCCTCTAGTCTGCTCTCGTGAGACCCCACCTGGAGTCCTGCATTCAGCTCTGGGGTCCCCAGCACAAGAAGGACATGGACCTATTAGAATGAGTCCAGAGGAGGGCCACAAGGATGATCAGAGGGTTGGAACACCTCTCCTATGAAGAGAGGCTGAGAGAGTTGGGGTTGTTCAGCCTGGAGAAGAGAAGGCTCCAGGGACACCTTATAGAGGCATTCGAGTTCCTAAGGGGGGCCTAGAAGAAAGGTGGAGAGGGACTTTTAACAAGGGTGTGTAGTGATAAGACAAGGGGTAATGGCTTTAAACTACAAGAGGGTAGATTTAGATTAGATATTTGGAAGAATTTCTTTACTGTGAGGGTGGTGAGGCACTGGAACAGGTTGCCCACAGAAGCTGTGGCTTCCCCATCTCTGGGAGTGTTTAAGGCCAGGTTGGACAGGGCTTTGAGCAACCTGGTGTAGTGGAAGGTGTCCCTGCCCATGGCAGGGGGGTTGGAACTAGATGATCTTCAAGGGTCTCTTCCAACCCAAACCATTCTATGATTCTCTCTGTCCCTTATTGCTTTATTGCAATTCTGTAGTGCAGTGATCTGTTTCGGTAGCTTTATTCCCACTTATGTTCTGCCTTAGTGAAGACAAAGGCTTAATCCCCACGGTGAAGAATGCAGTTGAACCTAATCAATAAAAGAATGTACTGTAGATGTTTTCCTTTAGTTCCCGGTCCTGTGTACATTCAGTTCCAGCCTTGTGGATCTGCATTTGTAGTGCTATAGCTGGGCACACTGGCAACTATTAACAGGCAACTGTTAACAGGAGGATATGGAGACCGTGATAGAATAAATCAATTTCTGCTGCATGTTAATGTGCCACCTTCTTTAAAGTTCTGGAGCAGAAATTTTGTCTGCGCTCAGAGGCTTGGTGAATTATACTAGCCGATAGCTCTGGCATAAACAGCTCTGTTGGAACAATAGTATTTTATTGAAATATGTTACCAGAGAGTCTTTAGGTTGGTAATAGCACCTCTGAACAAACAGCTGAGGTCAGCCAGGTGAGACTAAATAGAGTTGGTGAGCTGCTTGTATGCACGCGTAGCCAGATGCACATTTCTACTGCCTAATGATAGCTTGGTGGCTTCTAGAATCATAGCAGATGTATCAATCTGAGTCATGTGCATGTGGATATGATCTGCTTAGATTTATCTGCTCTATAATTTAGGCACTTCTCTACATGTTCATAGATTCTTCACAGTTTATCACATCTTGTAAATTATTTTCTCTATATTGAGAAAACGCTGTATGCAGCAACTGCTGGTTTCAATGAAATGCTTTTCGAAAGGCACTTATATTTGTCGTGGAAGATTATCTGTACAAAGTCTCAGGGAAACTCATTTTTCAGCTGCGTAACTAAGATGTATGGTGGCTGAAAAGCTTGTCAATAGTATGAAAGAAAAGCAGTGCTGGAGTCCTCGCTCTCCCTCTGCTTTAAACATTTAGAAGCACTTCATGTGCTTATGTGAACGTGAGAGAAATGGGATGAGGGCAGTTGATGACTGTCATGTAAACCAGCTCTGTCAGACTTAAGGCACAAGCAAGAGCTTGGCTTGAATGAATCAATTCTTTCTTTTGAGGTATGGTGAACAAGGCAGGAGCCTTAAGACGATAGACTATTATCCTTTGGTTGTTTTTTCTTTTTTTTTCTGTTTTGTAAGACTAATTCTTGGTTAGTTCCTTACTTGGGCAATGGAGTCATCAATCAATATTCTGCTAAGAAGTGTTTCTTAACTTTGTATCTATCAGTACTTGCCTTTATGGAGAAGATTACTTGTGTAGTATGGTGAAAATTACAAGCAACTGAAAAGTGTGAGATTGTGCAAGAGTTCAGTGGGTAGAGGTGTTATTCGAGTGAATCTGTGGAGCAATAGCATGTTCTACAGCAGCTTTGACCATTAAAGTTGTGGTCAATTTTTCGTCATAAAGTCTTTGCAGAGACCTTGTTTTTCTTTTTCTCAATTTTTCCTCCTCCTTCTTAGGTAATGTTAGATTTATTTACTAATAACATGAGCCTTTGAAGGCAGCCCACTGGAGCCATAGAGTTGATGGGGCAAAATGCAATGTCTTGTAAGTGAAGAGACAGATTTCTGTGCAGCCTAAGTGTAGTCACATTCATCATCCCTGGGGGATAGTTTGATACACTAGTCTACTCAGAACTCTCTCTAAATCTACTCTTTTCTGTAGATTTAATCCTGGACTGCATCTGGTAGGTACATTGTTTTTACTGCAACTGAGTAGAATAGATTCATTATGGTTAGCTGCTGTAAGCCAGACTTTTCCACGGCTGTGGAAGTAAGAGATGTTCCAAATGTTTGTAGATTGTTCCATACCTCTCAGAATGAACTGTCTATGGCTTTTATTGTTTAAAATGTGTGTGCAGTGTTTTTATTCTATATATGTATGTAGTACATATGAGTATGGGGTCTTTTTGCTTTGTTTGTTACACTTTTGGAAAGATGGTTAAGGGAAGTGAGGAAATGGAACCTGGGAGGCATTTAACAAGTTAAGAGTACCATCACACTGAAAAATACACTGAAAAAAGCATCAGAAAAATCTGATGTTTCTTCAGCCTTTACAGCATGATAATGCGTTTTTTTGTGTCTGACTAGTAGTTTCTCTAATGATTGAATCCAGCTAATTCTGACTATATCTTTGGATTTTTATGGAGTCATTTCCTTTAAAAAGGTTTCCCTAGAACGGTTGCTCAGGCAGAAGCCCTGGATAAAGTTTGCCAAATAGACACTGTGATCAACCTAGATGTACCATTTGAAAACATAAAATGTCGGCTCACAGCACGTTGGATCCACCCTGCTAGTGGCAGAGTCTACAATCTTGAATTCAGTCCTCCTAAAGTGCGGGTAAGCAGTACACATACTCATGTTGGCGCTAAATAAATGTTGCACTGCATTTGGTAATTGTAGTAAAATACGCATATGTTGTTGCAAAATACAGTAGCTCAGAAGAAAATGGCTCATTTAATCTCTTAAGACCACAGAAGCTGCCTGGTAACACACCGCCTCTCAGGGTAAGCCAGTGCCCTAGTAGAAGCTCAAGCTGATGGGCAATGTGCTTGTCCTCTGCAGAATGAAATACCATGATGCCAGCGCCACATGCTGTTTCATAAGCTCTTGTTAGTTGTCCACTGATCTGGAAGACTCTCGTCTTGCACACTGGCATACAAGCTGGGCATACTCTTAGCCTGCTCTGCAGTTGCTAACTGTACAGTCCCAAATGTACAGTTTCCCTTCCTCCAGAGGACTCATTCTTTGTATCTAGGATGCACAGCAAGTCATGTACTACTGCCAGTCAGAGGGATCCACTTGATGCTTTTTCTGCGTCACTGTTTAATCAGGATGAATATTTTCAAAGGAAAGGTTGTCATATTGCAAAATCAGATGTAGAAACTTGCTAGTCAGAGAAGCTTCTCAAAAAAACAAAGACGCTATGGCTTGAGACATCATAAACAAGAATAGTAAGCAGAAAGATAATGAATGTACATTGTTACCCTAAAAATTTACAAAGTACTCAGATTAGCCCTGATGCAAGTCTGCTTAAAGCTGTGTTTCATCCTTAACTCTAAATAACTTACCTGTTGTGGCATCACAATTCACCTGGAAGTTCTATTAAGTTATACCAGAATCATAGCAGGCTTTGTATTTTTGAGATTTCAGTGTTGCAGGAAAAGAGGCAAGGTGAAATAGCAGGTAAGCACTTGAAGTGAGCAACTGGAAACACTGCCTATGTATTGTTTAAAACGTGGAGTTTAAGTTATGGATATTTTTAATTGCAGAAGAACATAGGCAAGCAGCAACAGAGAATTAGCAGACATACCAAATAATGTGTTTCAGCTGTAACAGCTTTGCTTTAAGGAACGCTCCACTCTTACCTTTCACTTAATTAGTGAAGCAAGCATATCACAACATATTAAAGTAGTTTGGAGCTGAACAGCTGAAATACAGTTGTCTTTGTTATCTGGTAGATCTGCAAAAAGTTTAACTGCTTACTTATTCAACAAAACTAAAGGTTTATGACTGTAGAGTTAACCCAAAACTGCAGGCTCAGTATTTAATAGGTACAACTAAGGCACTGTTACAGCTGCCTGCACAGATGTTAGATAGAAACCCCTGAGTGTTTTGAATTGCTGTATTATAAACAAGGTAAGTTTGACCATTTAAATTCATCTCTAATATGAGACATGTTCTACAATAAATTTTCTTCACACCTTCATGAATAGAGAAACTGACCATTGACATTTATCAGTGTTTCTGATTGCCAGAAAGCACGCAGGAAAGAAAAACATTTCTGTGGTTTAATTGGCTTTGTACTTGCAAGATCACTAATGTTTCCACTTCGTATGTCAGATTAAACTTGCCTTTAGGGAAAATCAAAATCATTGAGGATTTAATTAATATATATGAAGGAGCAAAGAGTCCCCTTTGTCTTGTGGTCGGTCAGACTATGTCCTTAGGGGCACAACTCAGTGCACCTAAGAAGGAGCCAAATTTCATGGCACTAGTTAATCCTTAATGAGATTCCAGTATCTTCCAGTGTGCCAGGGATCAATAATTTCTTTGGTCATTGCCGGTTTCAAGACTTACAAGCTCAGTAACCACTTCAAGCCCTTCAAGAATCTGTTAGTGAAATGTGCACTAGAGTAGTTGTCGTAGTTCACCCAGTAAGCCCCTGCCTTTGTTTACTGAATCATAGTTTCTGTAGGCTTCTATGCCATATTTTGTTGTACAGAGTTGCTAAATATTAAGTTTTCTGCAGTGTGACTTAAAATAAATTAATTCCTTTCCCTATTTCACTGTTGTCAAACAAAGGTTAAATTGGCCTCTTGCTTGTTTGCTTTTATGCATTAGCATATTACCAACAAACAAGCTTCTTTTCCCTCATAAATCCCAAACACAGTACCATATGAAAGAAGAAAATTAATTCTACCCCAGCCATAACCATGACAGAAAGTTTTGTCTACAGATTTCCAGTATTAAACAAATGTTCCAGAGTTCAAATTAGTCAAGTAACTATAACCTGATATTCATTGTCAATACTGCGAAAATATTTTTAACTGATGGACTGTGTTACTTGAAAGTCAACATCTTATATTCTAGATAAAATACAGATGATAACTTTTCTCTTTATAAGCAGAAATCTACACTTGGACTAAATGGAAACTGATGGTGTTTAAATAGAAAGTTACACAAAACATACTTAAACAGAAATATACATCAGTGTTTGCTTTTAACCATAACTAGGGCATTGATGATATTACTGGAGAGCCACTTGTTCAGCGAGATGATGATAAGCCAGAGACGGTTACCAAGAGGCTGCAGGCTTATGATGCACAAACAAAACCTGTTCTAGAATATTACCGGTAAGTAGTAAAATACTATGCTTCTTCCATGTTAGCACAGCAAGGAACAAATCTCTCCAGTTACAGAGATATTATTACAACAGTGAACATGGTACGAGTAGCAGTGTATCTCTCATCAACTCTGTAAGAAGTAAAACCAGTAAAATAAGTATGGTTTTGACTGTTGCATGAAACCTCTTCAGGAGCCAGCTTAGCAAAAGAGCCTTTAACTACAGCCATATTTAGCTTTACAAAGATTTACAAATGCATTATACAGTACATTATATTAGCGTTCTTAGCAACATAGCTCTGTTTAGTAGAGCAACAAAGAGTTCTTATCCTGGAAACTTTGACAGTATTTTCTCTTTCTGGATGTATAAGTAGAAACCCTCATAATAGACAAAGGGTACGCAAAATAGAAAAACTGTTAATGAGAATTTAGAAGTGGCTATTCTAAGAACAGGATTGTGATGTGCACAGCTAGCAAGACTCTTAATAACTAGCTATTTGAGAATACTACCATTTGCACTGTGCAAGGATAACAAATCAGTAATTCTTCTAAAGGCCAAAATTGTATACAAAGTCTCTCTTCATGTTAGGCTGGCCTGCTGTGCAAATAAAACATTAGTAATATATAGATAATACTAGGTCACTGTATAGAGGCCTGCAGTCTTATCTCGCCTAGACAAACATACCAGACTTTTTCTAACGACATCCTGAAGTGACTGCCCTTCCTCTATCTTTCCATGTCCACCACCCTTCCTTACTCTCTACAAAAACTGATGAGTTGAAAACTGGAAGCTCCATCTTTGGATTGGTTCAGTTTTAGAGAAGGATTTTTTTCTGGATTGACAATGACTTTTCCTGACCAGTAGCTTTCTGATGTTTTCATACCTTAACACATCACAGTAAGACACAGGCCTAAGCTATTATTTTTAGTTATAATAATATACTTTACAGGTAAAGCTAGCTACTGGAACTAACTTAAATGCAGTTGTGCCTGCATTGCTTTTTTGTTCTGATGCACGTTCTTTGAGGTCTGACTTTAAAATTCACAGTTATTTGGATGACTGCTGTGTAGGATGTGCTGTATGACTTGATTGCTTCTTATTTTTGCCCTTCATAGTTTGTTATTAGGTACTCTGTGGACAGCTACCTGTTTTTTGAACTGATGTGGCCAATAGCTTACTGTCTGAGGAACAGAGTAATGCATATCCAGCATACATTCCCAATGTTATGGTTGCTTTTGGCACTAAATCGCATGTACGTTAGCACACTCTGCAAGGGCAATCTTATAGTGAGGTGGAGATCCTGTAATGCTTAGACAATTTGACTTCTGTAATGCTTTTTTCTTTTTCTTCCTCAGGGAAAAAGGGTTGTTGAAATCCTTCTCTGGAACAGAAACCAATAAAATCTGGCCACATATCTATGCTTTCCTCCAAACCAAGTTGCCAGATGTGAGCCAGAAAGATGCTGCCACTCCCAGGTGAAATTAGGTCTATCTTCTGCTCCTCTGTCACAGCACACACTCGATCACGTGAGATTCAGCAGTCAAGGACTTCTCTAAGTAGTGTACCAGACTGGTCAATAATTAAAGCCTACTGTTGTCCTTAACTTACATTATGATAAAACTTTGTCTCCTGTGGTTCTCACTTTAATGCTGTATTTGTTTTTAATATTAGATATGCCTAATTTTTATAATATATTAACTGACTTTAACAAAAACAGCTACTCTTGTGTCTCTGTTAATCAGAAAATATTCATGTTTGGCAATACCGAATGGTGAAAGAAATATATTTCAGAATGCAGCTTAATTACAAAGCATCTTGGTTGACTTAATCATTCATGAACTGATTACCAGTCTGCAAAAGGCACTTTCAGACCAGAACTGTCACAGAATCACAGAATGGGTTGGAAGGGACCTTTAACAATCATTTAGTGCAAGCCCCCTGCCACAGGCAAGGACTTGTTTCACTTGATCAGGTTGTTCAAAGCCCTGTCCAGCCTGACTTTGAACACCTCTGGGGATGGGGTATCCACAACTTCTCTGGACAACCTCTTCCAGTGTCTTACCACCCACCTTGTAAAAAAAAATCTTCCTTATATATATAGATGTTGGAAAATGGTCACTTTCTTTAGCTTTGTTGATTTTGCTGGGCTTAAGTTACCCTTGACACTTGCTTGGATGATTTGCCTTATTACCATGTGTGACACATTTGGTAAAGCCTGTCTTTGTGCAGCTGTGTAAGACTTTAAGTGTAATCTGGTAAGCCTGTAGCTAGGCAGTCTTGACTAGCGAATGTGTCTTCTCCACTGTCTTTGGAAAAAGATCTCTTCACAGATGTCAGGGCCATGATTTCCCTTGGTCAAATTAGTAAGTTGGTTGTATTACTGTAGCAAGTTTTATTGTAGCAAGTGTAGTTTTCCTGAGTTTATGCTACTAATTCAGGTATCTGACCAGCTCTTGTATTTATTATTCACTAGATAACTGGATTCACAAACCTCCACAGGCCACACTTTTAATAGTCCAGGTAATGCAGACATTGCTAGTCTTCAGTGAACTCTCCAAGCCCTTTTTTATGCTCACCGGATTGAGAGTTTCAAGAAGAGTCAGCAAAACCTGAGGATGAAACGACTCTATCTAGGCAATGTCTGAGGTAGGGGCCTCCTCCTACTAATGTAGATCTCAGTCTCCTCTTGCACTGACTATTAACTGCAAAGCTGTCATACCTTGGACTACGTTTTCATGTGTAGCTTTACTATTATCAATATTGAGACAGTCTAAAAAAGATGGATGCTGTAGAATTTGTAAAGCTTTCCCATCACATTTCTGCTTACTTCTAATTATGCATTTTGATTTCTACAAAAAGCAGCTACACTTGCTTTCTTGCTAGCCTACGTAAGTTTCAGTTAGCTGAAGCAGGGATGGGGAGGGAATCTCATGATTGAGACTTATTCCCACACAAGTCAACCAATTTTAATTACAAACTTGAAAAATAACTTAGAGTATATCATAGGTTGCTTTATAAATGTGGCTCCACTGCTAGTGGTAGCAACGCACACAGCATGAGGAACAAACACGAGGGGCTAGAAGCCTTGGTTCAGTCACAGAGCTATGACATCATCAGCATAAGCAAAACCTAGTGGGAAGAGTCCTATGACTGGTGTGTTACGATGGACAGCTACAGGCTCTTCAGAAAGGGCAGGCAGGGCAGGTGAGGCGTAGGGATGGCGCTGTATGTAACGGAGGGGCTGGGCTGTACAGAGCTTGCAGTTGGCAATGACATGGTTGAGAGCCTCTGGGTAAGGATTAAGGGACAAGCAAATAAGGGGGATGTTGTGGGAGTCTGCTGTAGACCACCCAGCCAGGATGATGACACCGATGAATTATTCTTTAAGGAACTAAGAGATACCTCTAGATCAGCCGCCCTTGTCCTTATGGGGGACTTCAACTTGCCAAATGTGAACTGGGAATACCACACAGCTGATACAAACAGGTCCAGGAGATTCCTAAAACACCTTGATGATAACTTCTTGGTACAGGTACCAAGGGAGACAACTAGGAAAGGTGCCCTCCTAGATTTGTTGCTTGTAAACAGAGAGCATCTCGTGGGTGAAGTGGTGATTGGTGGCTCTCTTGGCCATAGTGACCATGAAGTAGCTGATTTTAAAATCCTTGGTGATAAGTGGAAAACTGCCACCAAAACTTCAGCTGTGGATGTGGGGAGAGCAGACCTCAGGCTGCACAGGGAACCAGTTAGTAAGGTCCCCTGGAAACTAATTTGAAGACATTGGAGTCCATCAATGTTGGTCAGTTGTTAAATACCACCTCTTAAAAGCACAGGAACAGGCAATTCCAAAATGTCAGAAGTCAAGCAGGCAGGGCAGAAGGCTGGCTTGGCTGAGCAGGGATCTTCTAGAGCTTAGGCAGAAAAAGAAAGTGTATAGCCACTGGGAGCAAGGTCAGGCAACACGGGAGGACTACAGAGATTCTGTTTGGCATTGTAGGGAGAAAATTTGTGTGGCCAAAACTCAATTAGAGTTGAAGCTGGCTAGTACTGTAGGGGACAATAAAAAGTTTTTTTTTGAATATGTTAACAGCAAAAGGAGGACTAGAGAAAACATTGGTCCATTACTTGATGAGGATGGCCACCTCACAAACAGGGATGTAGACAAAGCANTAGACAAAGCAGAGACATTTAATGCCTTCTTTGCCTGTCTTCAACACCAGTGATGTTGAAGTTGTCCAGGGGATCCCAGAACCCCACGTTGGAGAACTGTGACTGTGGAAATTGATAAACTCTCAGCCAACCCCGAACTTGTGCAGGATTTCCTGCTCCACCTGGATACATATAGATCTATGGGGCCTGATGGGATTCGTC
>VXAA01002167.1:0-12023 GCA_013399115.1 Anseranas semipalmata | reverse complement strand
GGATTCTCTCAATTCTATCAAGCATGAGCAAGATATGTAGGACATAAAATTCAAGTTTTTGCATAGTGTCCTGGTAAGTACCTTATCAGGAAGATCATCCACAGTTGTAAGAACATATGTGGATTTAGTAAACACTATCATATCTGGAAAATATCCATTCTGGATTTAAAATTCATGTAAAATGTGTATATATACATGTATATATGTGTGTACACTTCCATGTTATTTCCTGGCAATTACCTCTTATGTAAATTATTAAAGAAAAGCTTTTGGCAAAATACTATATTTTAGTTGATGGTTGAAGGCAGACTGATTAGTTAATACCTCTTTTCTAGTACAATTACAAATCTGTTTTTTCTCAAGCATTTGGTATTTTGGCTAACCTAGGCTTGCTGCCGACATCTGCAAGTCTGAGCACTTTAGCATAATTTAAAAGAAACAGAATATTGAATCATTGAGAGTTGCAGCAAAGTATGACTGAAGTGGTCAAAGCATTCATGAAGTACAGCACCCGGAGACAGCGAAAATGCTAGCAGCCATTCCAGCACTGAGGGTGTATAATACAGAAGTGTCCTGGTATCATCCATTAACCTGGGACCCCAGGTTGCCCCATAGCATTTCTTTCACTTGGGATATATGATAGGAGTGTAGGGGCTGATCAGTAAAATGCACCTTTGTGCTAAATTATGACTACGTTTCCCAGTTAAGGGTAAGGTAGAGGAAAAAAAGCTACTTCATTTTTTTTTAAATATTGGAAATTTGTAGATTTGTAAATTAATCTGTAGCTGGAGGAAGATCTATAGATCTTTTGGTTTGGGTCTTAGTTATGTGAGTTTAGAAAAAACAATCTGAGTACCAACTATCACTTTCTGAATGTTATCATTCTGTGAAAGCCCTGCTAGTCTTTTTATTGGGATGCTGCAGTAGGATGGAAGCTGTGGGATTTTGGTGGGTTTGAGTGGGTGCTGAGCTCTGCAACTTCCACTTGAGTTAACTTAATTTCAGGTCTGAGTGACCCAGGGGGGGCACAGTAGGATTCTCGCACTGATGCACCAATGAATATAGTTATAATCTGCTACACTTTTCCAAAACAATCTATATATTTAAATATTCTGGGTAACTTGAAAAAAAAAATTCTGTCCTTGGTTATAGACTATGTAATATTTCAAAAAGGAGAGGTGCTGTTTTATTTGTGAAACAGTTTTCTTTCATTTTAAAATTTTCTACATGCCCCTCTACATGATACAGTCATCACAGAGCATAGTTTTCTAGTCCAAGTGCCACTTTATCATGTCCTTCCAGTACGCATTTGGGCTGTGATCTGCAAAATTTTGTGGTGGTGTTTTCTTGCTTAGGAACCAGTAGTTTTTAAGAAACAAACCAAAATAGTTATATTTTATTAAAAAAAAAAAAGGTTGTAAAAAAAAAGGTTGTAGCTTAAGTATTGTAGTTCGTAGTTTTAATAAAGGCATGCATTCAAAATATTCATGGCAATTTTACTTGTGAATATTGGATTTATTTAATGTACTTTGGTCAGAATAGCTGTGTTTCTAATAAAAGGTGGATAAATACTTATTACTTTCAGATTAAGATAATGAGGAAATGAAATTTTCCTCTGTATACTTTGTTTTGTATTTAAAATAAATGCCTCCAGAGATTATGGTCTTTTTTTTTTTAGCTTTCCCATTTCATTTCAGTAGAACACACAAGAATCTGCTCACAGAGATCTCAAAGCTCAGCAGAGCTTTCCCCCCCCTCCACTTTAATGGAAAGATGCAATGACAGGCTATGAAGGGGCTGTAAGGACCTCAAACTTCTTCCATGTGAGTGAGCTGAGACCTTCTCAAGCTCCGGCAGAGCATGAGAGAGCAGCCAGGGTTACAGCCTGTAGGAGCTGAACGCCACATCCCTTACCACTGTCCCAAGCCTCCCGTTGGACAGCAGTGGCAGACCCAAGTGTCTTTATTTTTGGACTAGCAGCATTTCATCTCCCCTGGCTGGGAGGAGGCAGGAGATGCTGCTCCCCTGTCTCAAACATCTCCTGCCCAAGCTGCATTCAGAGCCTTGGCCTGGTGGGCTGGAGACTGGGCTTCCATGCTTTGTGTTTTGTGATACGACAAGCGCAGCCTTTTGCTGGTACCTCTGCTCACTGCTAAAGCTGCGAATAAAGAGCCACCTCTTGTTACCAAGCCACTAGCACATTTGTGGGTTTTTTGTGTCTAAAGTCTTTCTAACGTCAACATGATTACTATTTTAGTATATTAATTTTCCCTCATTGGCCATCTGGCTGATTTGAAATGCGAAGGAGGCTAATCCTGTACTGTAATGATTTCAGAGAAGAGCAGGAAATCCACTGGGATGGGGGGGGGAGTTGTTTTTAAACTAATGAGAGCTGATGACCTTTCTGTTTACAGTCAGCAGATCAACATTTAGAAAATACACTTTTTAATCCCTTGATTCCATTCTTTGTACTTCTTTCGTTATGAAATAATGAACAATCCAAGGTGTTTTTTTCAGATTTTGAATACACCTTTTACACTCTGTCTTCAGTTATTAGTATTGCTAACATATGATTTCTAGAATGAAACCTTTGGTTGATTTTCACTGGGTTGAGGGAAAAAATTAATGAAGGTCAGGTCTGTTTGTAGACTTCATCCATTTCAGCTAGGAAATTAAATAAGTTTTGACACTGATACTGATATTATTTCTCCTCAGCACAGAAGTGTATGGGGTCATTTATGCTTTATTGTTTGTTATATTCTCCTATCTGTTTTTTTTTTAATAGTTTTGAGGGGTTTATTTTTGCTGAAACATAATTAGCTTTACACTGTACAGAGAGCATTGTTTATTCTTGGTCTGCTTGCTCTTCAGTGCTCTCAATTTTGATGTCTCAGATGTATTTGTTTATGAGTACAATCAATCAAATAAATAAAGGGCAACAACGTCTATCTGTTCAGTTCTGCCATGGCAAAAACAGTTTCAAAATATATCTGAGAACTTATCTTTCTTACTGAGCTTTCATAACAAAATACAGAATGGCCTTGTGTTTGCCTTGTTTTAAAATGCTTTGCTTACGTTCAACAGCCAGTTGTATTTCAGATTCCAGAGTACAGATTGTTGCTTTTCATTTGTCTGGCAAAAACCATAATAATATTATAGTGCCTCTCAGTTCTTGAAAAAGGGAAACATTTCTCATAAAAATCCAGTAGCTCATTTCCAATTAATTGTAGTAAATTAACCATGACAAAAAATGATAATCCTCATGGAAATTTTATTTGGGTCTGCTGAAAGCATACACACATTATTTACTGGAGACCACTAGAATGACGGCATATGTGTCAGAAGTCTATTAAGGTAGTTACTTTATGTTATGTTTTGCAGACACCTACCTTGTGTCCCCCAGATTTGCTCCTCCTGTGCTACTGCAGCAGAGGCAACTGGTAGCAGCACCACAGCAAACTACCCCTTTCTCTCACAGGCTCTCTCCTTGCACCCCAGGCCTTCCCAAAAACAAGCAAGAAGTACTCTGGACAACAAAACCCACACCAGAAGTAGGCTGTGTTTGGTGAAGTTAGAGATGACTGAATGGAAACTCAGGCTTTTCTGCAATTGGAGGGTGGAGACCAATGCAAAAAATGCTCAAATAAATGAATATTTAGTACTGAAGACAACATTTAAAATTATATTTTAGGACTTCGTCCAAAAAGAACTCTGCGCATGGTGCTGTGGACAGGAGAAGAACAAGGAGGAATAGGTGCTGAGCAATACTACCAGTTGCACAAGGTAAGTAATGTCTTCAGATCATTTGCTTGACAGCACTTTTCTCTGTGGTTTTGTGATCTACTCATTATTTTTGTCAGAATGTTCAGTTTAATATCTAACTGAAAATAATGATTCCAGTTCTGCCTAAGAGTTTGTTTTCTGTCTTCTATCATAAATGTAAACTTCATTTTGTATTTAACATAAAGTGATGTGATCATGTATATACGTTCCACTTGACCTTACATATTCTATCACAAAACTGTTCTGAAACAGGTATTTCATGAGGCTATCTGCCATAGCTTTCAAACATAGATAGCTTTCTGAGGATGAATGAGGAATGGTCCACATGTGTTGGTAATATAAATAAATTTTGTTTGGCTTAAATATTTCTGCTTCATTGCATTTTCCCATAATATTTTACAATGTTAAACATGAAATAACATGAAGAAAAATCTTTGCAATCTTAACTTATTTTAATGGTGTCTAATCTAAAATCCTCTGTGCCAATTATTAATTTTATGGGATCTGGAATATTTTAAATGCTTGATTTCTGATGATGCAAACTCTGTGACTGGTTATCAGGATAAAAATATTGTGTATTATCACATCTATTTCATGTGTCAACAACTGCATTTTCAAAGTACAGCAAGACATAAAGGACAGTTGCATAAAACTTTTTTGAAGATAAATCTTTGGAATATGTATTTTTTTTCCCCAGAAAATTTATGCTGTACCTGTATAACTAAGCTTAAGTAGTTATCTTTTATTCTGTTCCCTAATTTAGTAGTATTTACTCATAACAATAGTTAGTATCTCTGAGGCAAAGACAAGATGAATAAGAATGTGTTTAGGAAGTCACCTGCTGTACAATAGTATGCAAGCAAACTTACAAGAAAGTAATAAATTCCTAGGAGGATGTTTTTAGTGGTAAACAGCCTGACAGAACAAATGCATGGAAATTTAACTTTGAATCAACCTCATTGTGATGAACAAAACTAAATCAATTTGCATCTGCAATAGAGTGGTCAGAGATAGCATCACAGTGGTTTTGTTTTTCTGGCTAATTGAGGAACAGTCAATTATTTCCCACTAACTTGTTTAACATTACTAAGAACTGTATTCAATTACCCATGCTTTATGTAGTCCTCCTTATACCTCTACATTACACAGATAGCTCTGCTCTCTCATTGGGAAGAGGAACATAAGAGTCCACTTTCTCAGGTTCAGGGAGGTGACAGATTGCAATTTAGCATGTACCAAGGACTCCGGATTTACCATGGATTCTCTGGTGTTCAGCAGGATTAAACTAGCATGAAATATTCTGGAGTACATAGCAAAGGAAAGAGATCCTTCTCATTTACAGAAATGCATTCTAGAAGAGCTGGAAGGGACAAAGCAGATGTTTTGTGCCTGGTGCATGCTGCTCGTGAGAAGTGTGTCACCTCTGCAGATTTTGAAAAGAACGCTCATTTCCGTCTTGGAAAATCAGCTCCATTCTATGGTCTTAGAATTGTCAGCAACACATGAAATTGTCTTATACACTTTTCCAAAGTCTGTATTGCACTGTTGTCCCTACTATTTATATTCAGACGTAATATCAAAAAGTAGGCGTAGAAATCAAATATGAAAATATAAAACAGATCTGGGTGTTGTTCGAAAGATATTTGATTACTTTGCTTTTAAACTGACAAAGATGTGTCTCAATTTTTGCTGTGCTGATGTGATTCCATCTGGATGTTGTGCTTTGTGAAGAAACCACAGTCTAACTTAACATGAATTTGTAATTTACATGGAGAATTTAAGCAGAAATGACATCCGTCTGTTGTTTGTTGTTCTTGTTTCCCCCCTGCCATGTGATCTGGCATAACTAAAAATTGATACAACTATAGGACATCACATTACTCATAATAACAAAATAAAGCAGATTAATACTGCACATTATATTTAGCATGAAAAATATCTTAACCTTTTAATGATTCACTTGTGCAAATTTCTGGCAATTAGGGTAGTATGGCACAAAACATTGCTTCTTGATGTTAATGAGTACAAGTTAAGTAAGAGTGGTATTTAAAGATGCCTTGTTAAATGAAAGATGGCCCGTATGACTCATCTGCCTGGCTGGGCTTATTATGACTTTAGTTCACTACAAACAAGTAGAAATATGAATGCTGTAATTCAGCACAGACAGACATGGATTTCCTTGACATTGTAAATTACCTCCGTGTGTCAGTGGAAGTGTGGCAGGGGAGAAGAAATGAAGACAATATAGCACTGGACAAGTACAAATACTCTTACTTTTGTAGCTTATTTATTTTTTCTTTCAATTTAATTTCAGGTCTTTCTTCCTCATCCGTCATTGTAGGTTGCCACTGCTGTACAAGGAATAAGTTACTGCAGAAATAACAGATAGCAGCAACATAGTGATTTTACTATGGTGCAGATAATTAACTCATATCCCAGCATAATAACATTATTTGTATCGCTCTCAAGTATTTCTGTAGAGCACAGTATTGTAGTATCTGATTATTAAAACTAGTCATAAGGTATATTGACTGTTCAGAGCTTTATCAGAAAGTAAGAGCTGCCACATTGGGTTGACCAAAGCACAGTCTAACCCTGTCTCCTGTTTCTGACAGCATTCAGTAAATAGATGCTTAGGAAAAGCATATTTACCCAACTGCAGTTAAAGTAAGCTCAGTCACATAGATTATTAATGCAACCATTGTTTTTCATTTTATAAAATATTTTTCTGGAGAGACTCTCACAGTCCTCATCTACTGCTTCCTTTGTATGATTTTTCCAAGACATTTCCACGAGCTGAGAGCCAAATATTGTCCAGCAGTTTCAGTGCCTCCGTTAGTGCTGGGGTACCTGCCACCCACCAGTGCATCTCAGAGCACCTGCTCAGTTTTGACTCTGGCAGAAGCCTCCCAGGGGAATCACCGACATCTTTGCTCCCAGGGAAAACACCCATTGAAGCACTCACTGCTTTTAATTGGTAGCCAGTACTTAAGTTTAATTCCAGACTGGAAAAAGGCCTGATTTTCCTTTACATGATGAAGAGTAATGAAATAAAAGATCTAAGTGTAAGTCAGGCTCCAGATCTTGGTGTACACAACACTGAACCTAAAGTCTTTGCCCAACGCTTAGTTGTGTGACCTGGATGCTGAGGAGGGCTGTTACGTATAGACAGTAGAAGTAACTTTAAAAAATATGATATGCAACTGCCACTTTCCTTTCCAAGTTGCATGGAAGAAAGAGGAACGTGGTTTAGTAATTCTGGAGGGACTCGCATTGCATCTATTCCATACAGATTCTCCTACACCCTTCAACAACAGTACCTGAGCGCCCTCCAGTAGGGTTTTAAGCATTTCATATGTTTACTCTTATGTTGTCTTCATCAAGGGAGAAAGAAGTATATGTAATGAAGTGTCTTGCCTTGGTAGAAACTTCTGGACTTTGTTGTTTTGTATGTATCTGTTGCTCTATGCCTTTCAGTGGGAAAGGTCAAAGATGTGCACCTTGTATTTGTCATGCAAGTTGCTGAGGTTGGTGTCGGTCCTTCATTCTGGCCTCATTTCATTGCTTTGGACTAGTCTCTGCTAAAGATATGTGTACCATGAAGACAAGGTTACAGTTTTTTTACCCAGTTGAATTAAGGGACTGTGAATGGCAGCTAATTATTTTGGAATAGAAGTATTGCATACAATCTCCTGGGAAAGCAAAAACATTTTGTAATTAGAAGACAAAGAGATACTAGGCCGAATTCAAATTTATTTTAGTCACTCTGTTATGATCATTGGAGACATTAATGTGCTGGCAATTTATTTAAAACTGTATTACTGAAAGCATTCTTAAAATATTTCTGCATGTTTTTATTGCTACATTAATGATGTTTACAGTACTCACCTAAATTTCTGGTGCACATGCCATACACTGCTTTAACATTTTAGGAAAGGTTTGACTTTATGGAAAATATTAATTATAAGTGCTTTCTATGGTTTTCTATGGTTTCCTTTTTGTGTCTATTACCTGGAAAATCTGGTATTTTGCCCAAGATGGGTCTGCATGAAAACAGGACTTTCTGAAATGTTGGTATCTCATTGTTGCTAATTTAAGTATTCTTTGTTGATGCTCACGTGAAGTTTCTCCTGTAATTTACTAATGACTTACTTTCTCTAAGAAGCAAATATGCAAAAAATTTCTTGTCACTTTCAGATAAAATGATTCTTCCCCAGAAAATATTGGCTCCTCAAAACCAGAGTTTTCAGAAAACTCATGGGTTTCAACATTCTGATTATTTCTCAAGGTACCAAGTACTCTGGTGAAACGTGAGACGTGTATTTGTGTGTGATTTGAACCAAACACATCCAGGACTTGAATGTGGGTTCTTTTATCCCAACAATATTTATCCCTTGTATTCTCTCTCCTATTTCTATCTCTTGTCTTACCTTCAAAAGGCATGTGAGGCTTTTGGGTCTAGGACTAGCTTTTTATGTTGTGTTTGTGCTGGAAATACCACAACGAGTTTTTGGACGTAAAGCCTCCTGTGGACACCTCAGCACATAATAAACATCATTAACACCATCTGATCTTTGTGGAGTAGTCTGATGGTTTTCTTTTTGATTTGAACTGAAACAGGACGTAAAAAATAGTTGAAGCTTTTCAGAATTTGGTAATTATTTCCTGTCCAGTTTTACTGCTGGTCTTCTCTCCAGGTGCCTTCTTTCATGACGAATGCAGGATGAGTTCAACAAATTCACAATAAGCATGGTGTTTTTTTCGATGTTCTATTAGTTTAGATTTGTGCAATACAATGCCTAAAAAGCAAGAAGGGTTTAAAGAAGAGAGATAAGAAAATGAGCAGAAAAGGATTTGTTTTAGTTATGGGCTATATAGATACAGGGCTATTTCAGCAAAGGGAAAAACACAACTGCACAGGATGCAGAAAGGTAAGAATGAAAAAATAGTCTCTGAAGCCTCGAGCCCTTGGTCACAAAACCTCCTTGCTTTTTGAGTGCTTATTTTGGCAATTCTTTGACCTCCTTGTCATTTTGTTGTCCTCCATTTTGATTTAGGCAAATAACGTAATATGGAGATCTCTGTTTAGGAGATCAGGCTGATAGCACTGTTTTAACATTCTGCTGTGAATCACTAAGTTGAGAAATGGAAGAAATTAATAAAAAGAGAACGGTTCAGTTACAAAACTACCAATAGGAAATAATTGCACTGTATTCTCCAGAATTGCAGTTAACAGCTAGTGGCATCCTTGATTGTATTCACCACGGGAAAGCTAATATAATTATACAATTATATTTTATACCAGTTCTAGGTCAGCAGGATTTCATAATTCTTAATATAGAAGTGTCATACTGCTAGTGAAAGCTGCAGAGAAAATCAGATTTTGCTAAAACACAAAGAAGTGTTGATTCCTTACCCTGCCTGAAGCAGGGAGGACACAGAATCAGTCATGGCAGTGTGTCTCTTGGCTGCTTGATCTCGGTTCCATCTGAGCAAATTTCATACACGTCTGGTGTTCAGAGAACTTTTGTCTTTGTATCTTTTCTCCCTTTCCCTTCCCTCATACCAGTAGTGGAGCTGCTGTCTGAAACTTCTGAATTGGTGAGATGTCTGCCTGTACTGCCCAGAAGGAAACATTAGGCTCCTTGTATTACTTCGGGTATGCAAAATGAACAGCAAGCCAACAGATGAAGTCCATAGACTTTTTTAATATTTATTTATTACAGTGCCTCCACAACCGTCACTTCTTTTGCCTTAAAAAATGATGTTGCTCGTCATAGGATAGTTTAGGCCTTATCAGAGCAATAATTTAGTAACTAAGTGTATATAACAACTATTTTTAAAGGGTGTAGAGAGAGAGAAACATATATATACCTACGTATGTACACACAGACATGCATACTAAGTCTCTTTATTATCTGTAAGCTTCAGCTGCGAAGATAGCCCCAGTATGTATGGGAATGGCCTCCAAGTACATACTGGCGATATAGGTGTCCTTTCTCCTCCTCAGTGAACATTTTCTAATACATTCAGTCCTTGGAGGAACCACTTCTGCCTGTTCTGTCGTTATGCAAGGCTGGCTGGAGTTACTAAAGGGAGACGTCTTTTGAGGATAGCTGTTCCTCTGCTTTCACATTCCAGACCGACTGCAGGTCCTCAGTACTTTGGGATGTTGTGCTGTAGGAAAGCTGGGATCCTTCTACCCAAATTCCCTGCAGGTATGCAGGACACAGAAAACTATCATCTCCTGTTGACTCACCATGATGAACTTTCTCCTCTGTGACCTCTTTTCTTTTTAACATTGCACCCCTTACCCAGATTAGAACCTAAAAGCATTCTGTGTAAAACCAAGAAACATTAAAGATGTGTGTGCTGTGCTAACTTCTAAGGGGTTGCTGATATATTTTTATCAATCTAGGGTTGACGGTTACAAACGTAGTCATTTGCTTGCTGAAAATGCATACATCAGTTAAAATCATCCCTGATTTAAACCACAACTTTTAATTAGAAGATATTAGCGGTGTTGCCTGTTTTCAAATGAAAACCTAAAACTTTTCAAAAAGGGACAGGGGTGGATCAGTCATTCAGAGTCACAGAGAGTGTTGGACACCCCTGTATTTGAATACAGGGTAATAATAAAAGGCTTTAAGTTATGATACGTTTTCCAGGAAGAGCACTTCTCTTTGACATGCCTCATTGTCAAAGAAAAAAAACATCCAAAGACAAGGCTACACGTAATCTGATGCATACCTTGCTTACCATGCTGCTGCCTTCAGAGCTGCCTGCTTTTTCTTGTATATCATCCCTGGGAACTCACAGCACTGAATGGTGATCTCTGTGACTGCTGGCAAGTGGTTGCAGAGAAAACAGCAGCGGTGTTGTACAGGGCAAGACGTGCTACTCGCATGTTTGTAGTGAGTGAAATGCTAATAAGTACATGACCAAATGCCTCTCTGAGCCTGTTGAAGTTACCAGGACTTTTGTTGCTGGCTTCTTGGAGGTCAGTACCCCGTAACTCTAAAATTAGAGAACAAACCATAAAATCCTTGGACTTTTTTTTATGGACAGCTTTCCCACAAAGGGTGGCAGGAGAATATTTCATCTTTTAACAAAAGCATGGGTCTTGTTCATACCTTATCGTCTATCAGAAATGGTGCTAATCTTCAGCCTTACAGCAACTTTCTCCCATATAACGACAGGGTAATTTACAGAGATTTCTAACTCTTGGTGTTGCTGATTTTCCCTGTCCTCGTTCAAAAAGAGTCTGAGCTGTGTGATCACGCTTGTAGCTGTGGTTATTATGTGTTGATGCTGGTGCATCTCTGCTCCTTAACAGCTGTTCTTTTTTTTTTTTTTTCTCTAGTTTCTGTTTATGCTGTAGGCTTCATTAAATAAACTTGATCCTAAACAGCAACTCAAAATTACACTACACTATGTTTATATATTATTAAATGCTTAAGGGATATCATCTGGGTTTTTTTTCTTTTCTAGCTGTCAAATCCACTTAGGTGTTTCCAGTGTTTTCTCTTGACTTTCTTATAGTCTTTAGTTGCAAGCCTAACAAACTTTGGGTGTCGATTTAAACACTTTTAGTAATGCAAGTGAGATGGCTGTCATTTCACCATAAGTTCTGCGACATGGTTGTTGCCTTGCTATGCTTGGATCCGAACTGCTCTGAGTCAAATACTGGAATACAAGTGTTAGTGTTTCCTAAGGTGTAAATCAATAACAGAAAGCTGAAAATGCACTGTCAGATTAACTGATGTCCCTTATTACTGGAACAAATTAACCATTAGTCAAGGACAGTGCTTCGCCATTAGAGACTTCAGTATTTTCCCTGTAAAGTGGTGATTTTTCTCAGTGGAATTAAAAATAAAACCAGTAAATGGGGTACTGGACAAGTTATAACACTATTTTAAATAGCCCCCAATTACTGAAGGCCTTTAGGACAGCTCTTCCCTCCCTCTTCCTTTCAGGTATCTCACTGCTTTAGTTGGGTAAGAGGTATTGCCACTAGTGACTCAGTAGATTAGTCAGGAGATGTTGGAGTCTAGTTTAACATCTGGTGAGAATTATGGGAATTTTGACTAAGTAGCTACCTGTATGATTGGCATTCCCAGTATCAACTGTAGATGGTACATGTTTCTTACCGATAGAAGTACCCATAATTGTTTGTCATATGTATAGTAAGGTTTTTTTCTTAGTTGAAATGATTTTATTGCAATTTCATAGAATCATAG
>VXAA01002166.1:48841-65740 GCA_013399115.1 Anseranas semipalmata | reverse complement strand
ACACACACACACACACCCCCACACACATAGAGGCACAGACACAGAGGCACAGACACACACACGTGCGCGTGTAGACAGACACACACACACTCAGACACACTCACACACACAGGCATTCCCACACAGACAAATACAAACACGCACTCACACGCATGCGCACAGAAACATACACACACACATATACACGCATACCCACAGACATACGCACACACACGCGTGCACACACACATACCCACATACACACACACCCACACACACGTGCGCACAGAAACATGCACACGCACTCGCACGCTGACACACTCATACGCACACACACACACATATAACCGCACACATACACACACAGACACATACCCACACACGTGCGCACAGACACGCACACATACACACACGCACTAACGCACACACTCGCACACATATNGCACACATATACACACAGAGACACACACAGACGCACGCACACACAAACATACACACACACAGAGACGCACACACAGACGCATGCGCACAGACACACGCGCACACACATACCCACAGGCATACAGGCACGCGCACACAGAGACACACAGACGCGCGCACACGCACACAGGTATACACATACACACACACGCACAGACACGCAAACTCGCGCGCACGTGCACACAGACGCGCACTCACATTATATATATACACATGATATATATATATATATGCATATATATATACACACACATGATATATATATATGCATATATATATATATATGTGATATATATATGCATATACTTGTAAATGCTATTGCTGTCTGATTTGTAAGCCTGTAAGCTGTAATGTATTGTTCTGGTCCTGTCACAGGAAACTGACGGGTACTCTGGTTCAGACATTAAACTCGTGTGCAAGGAAGCAGCTATGAGACCAGTGAGGAAAATTTTCGATGCTCTTGAAAACCATCAACCAGGTACCACAGATCTCATTAGAGATTCTGATCTGGGAAATGCTGATCTACTGCACTAACTCTAGAAATTACGTTTTTCCCATCAGGTGGAGCTCTATTATCTGCTTAGAAAAGTTTTAAATTATATTTCTAGAACATCTACCTAAGCTAATGTTTTTGAAAATTAGATACCCCCCCCCCCCCCCTCTTTTTTTTTTTTTTTTTTTTTTTTTTTTTTTTTTTTAGTATGTCAGTATCTGTGCTCTGTGCATAAATATGAATTTTTCATTATCTCACTAGGTTCATTCTGCTGTTTTTGTATAGTAAGTCTTGTGTTAGGCAGGGACATAAAAGACTGTCTTTTGGTAGTAATAATGGTATTTGATCTATTTTCTTTAGGTAGCAGTAACTTACCTGTGATCCAATTGGACACGATCACGACAGCAGATTTCCTGGATGTGATTGCCCACACCAAGCCATCAGCAAAGAAGCTAAGCCAGAAGTACACAGCTTGGCAGAGAGAATTTGAGTCAGTTTGAAAAGAAAAATCCCCAAAGACTGAGGACTTTAAAGACTTTTGCTATCCAAAATGGCATCTGTGTCACCTCCAAAGGACTGAAAGGTGATGGGGAAGGAAGTGCTGTTGTTTTGGGGAGAGAGTGCAGTGAGAAATGTCAGGCAGAAATCTTTACTTTGAAAATTTAATGGGGGAGGGAGGAAGGGTTGTTTTTTATTAGCCATTTTCAAAGACCATTCAAAAATATTCTTTACAGAATTAATGTAATGGCAGACTGGCAGTTCCTATGTAATGAAAACTCCAGCCTTAATGTTAAGTATAAGGATTTAAAGATTGATTGCTTTTCAGTCTTTATTCATGGTAGTTGTTTTAACTACTAACTTGGTTAGTTTGTTGTTTTCATCTGATGTCAGAGCCTTGATGTGCCAAACATATTACTTTCCAGTTGGTTTGGGATATTTCCAAGGGGGAAAGGGCAAGGAATCAGAAGAATTTGGAGTCATTGTAGAAAATCAGCATAATCTCAGCTAATCTGGCTACAAACTGGATTGCTGGCAACCCACTGGTTTGCAGCCAATCATAAAATATAAACAGCAAGTCTGTGCAGTGCTGCAGTAAATGTTACCCAAAGTGGAGACTTTGCTGCTGATAATCATGGCCAGGTAACCAGTCAGGTGCCTGTCAATCCTTTTATTGGAAATTCTAAGTCAGTTTTTCAGGCTTCCAGGTCTCATTACTGTCCCCCTCTTACCTTCTCTCTTGCTTGGCAAGCCAGTTGTTTCCTTTGCATTTCTTCCAGCGTTTTCTTTGCGTGGTCTTCTGTGTGTCTTTGCATGGTCTTGCTGCTTTTCTAAGTGCCACGATCTTGTATGCTGTCCAGCATGCTCCTGGACCTCTGGAGAAGTGACAGTCTCCTTTTGTTCTACATTGCTTACATTGTCAGAAACCTTTATAGGAAATTATTTGACGGGATTTTATTTCTAGATTTCTCACCTCCCTAACCTGACTCTGACTGCAGGCCAAAAACCTCCTTTACATACTCCAGGCAACAAACGCAGAGTCAGAATTGTTGGCAGAACAGTAGATGTGTGAATTTATTCACAGCTGTAGGTTACAATTTATGAGGGCACCTAAGATAAGCTATCATGTGTTTGGTTTTGTTTTTTTTCCACTTCCTACATCTGGCAGAGATAGAGGAAGCTTTGATTTCATTATACAGTATGCAACACAAATGGTACCTAAAGATGGCTTTTTTTTCCTAGGGGGGGAGTTTATTGTTTCTCCTATTTCTACTGCAGAGTTCCCTCAGGCCACACCTTCTGTCTCTGACAGAGACTAAACCTAAAGGTAAGTAACCACCCACCAACTGAGACCGCAGACAGACCATCTTTCATTTAAGGAGAACTTCCCATTCATTCATCACAATGATTTTTCTTAACAAAGAAAGAGCATGGCTCATTAACACAAAACTATATTTTCAATAAGGTTAATACTCCAGTACTGTATAATTACAATCTAATAATTTAAGACTCAAGAGCATTGTAAAGTAACTGTAAAGGACTTTGATTATTACAGTTTGCAAATGGACCAGAAAAGCAAAGCTATTTACCATCATTACAAAGCTGGTTCATAGTGGTGGGTTTAACACATAGGAGAAGCAATGCATACTGCACAATTAAATCTTATTTTACAGCTCTACTAACCAACTGTGTAAAAACTTGAATCTGTCCCTATGGCTCATGAAGGCTTTTTCCCATAACATTAAAAAGAAAGAAAAAACAACAATGGTGAAATTTTGCAACTGTAGCATTAATAGGACCCTGCTGAAGTCTAACTTAAAAAATTCACAGTCTCTAAGGCATTTAATACCAGCTTTTTGTTTGTGTACCATTCTTTTTAATAACAGCATCTAATTAAAATATCTGTAAAGTGCTGACAGTTTTAATTTTATGTAAAATTTGAAAAACAAAAAAACAGGATCTGCTCTAATGATAGGAAAGATGCTAACAGTAGTTATTATTAACAATGGTAATATTTTAATTTAAGTCACTTCTAGATGTGATAATCTCTGCCTTTAAATTAGAGCAGAGACATACTCAGTGAAATTACTACAGGCTGACTAAGGCTCTGTCAGTCTTTCCAGTTTACTTACTTGAGTATTTCCAGTGGGTTTTACAGTTCAGCTTATTCAGCAGAAGAAATTGACACTTTTCAGAGTGGGCTTTTCATCAGTGATTTCTTGAAAACTGAAAATAACAGAACTCTCTGCCATGCTCCCTCTGTCATTCATGAAAGCAGTTGTGTTGTAGCCGTTCTGGTGCTGCCCAACCTGCAAGATGCCTAATCACATCCTCATGAAACTACTCCAGGAAAAGGGCTGTGCTGTGACTGCGCTGGGGCCACGCACCAATCCTCTTCCCTTTCCCAACTCGAGGGGAAGGAGCCCATGGGTAGGTTTCTGATCCAATGCATGCACTGATCCTGTGACCTTCATTTTTGAAGCAAGAGTAAAGGAAATTGTGAAACATCTGTTTCTTCAAACTATTCCATTTCTCATAGCAGATGCTGTAGGATATGTTCCACTGCCTCTGGGAAATTCTCACAGGTTAAATAAGGAGCTGGATTGATTTTGTCTTCATCTGCTGGTCGATATTTACCTGTAACAAATGAACAAATAGATGCATTTACCAAGGTCCTCTGGGCATCCTTTTTTCTCCCTTGAAAATTGCAGCCTTCTGGGGTCAGTAACAGCTAGACATGAAATGCCCCTCTGCTGTTCTCCTGCAACAACCATCTCACAGGTCTTCTCTAAACAAACACTGAGCTTTACTAGAGGTTCCGCCAGGGGCAGCTCTGGCTCAAAATCAGTGTTACTTATGCACTGGTTTCAATCTCCTGTGCTGTACTGGCACCATTCTCTCACTGACTATTCATAGAATCACAGAATCATAGAACGGCATAGGTTGAAAAGGACCCTAAAGATCATCTAGTTTCAACCCCCCTGCTCTGGGCAGGGTTGCCAACTACTAGAGCAGGCTGCCCAGCGCCACAACTTACAATACGTATTCAGATACGTATTGTAAGTTCTTGAAATGATAATGGTATCATCTTCCCTTCTGAGTTTTATGAGAACAAGCAGGATTACTTGCTTTCATTTTCAACACATTGGAGTGCATGGCATGAGCAGTTGCCACCTCAGAAAGAACTTACCCAGTCCATGGTTCTGTCACAGTATCAATAACATTGATAATATCTGTCAGTTGCTCAAAGTTCCACTTTTGTCTGAAGCAAATTACTTACATAATTACCAGTGTAATTACTAGGGAATATCAAAAGTTCCTAAATGAGCAGAGGTTACATTGATATGACTGATCTTGGCAATCTAAGATGTCACATTAACAGTTCTCTGGATACTTTCACTAGTGCTCAGGATTTTAGAGTCATTGCAAAAAATTCACACCTTCACGTTCAGCCACTCCCGTCCATCACTTCAAACCATCCTGCGATCAGTTGCAGACTCTGGTCTGCAAAGTAGCTCTGACATTGAAACATTAAATATAATCTACAGCCTATCCTGACTTAATTGCAATTTACTGCTTGACAGGCTGTAAAGCTGCAGCTGAAGAAATGTATCTACTGAATGCACCCCAAAATGAGTTGCTCCATAATGCAGTACTCAGGCTCTCCGAGCAGCTCCCCGATGTATCAAACCGCAGGAATGGCAGGCCTCTAAAAATGCCTTGGGCTAGACCCAGGGTTCAGACCACACCTTTGGTTTGGGCATGTGGGCTGCCAGTACTCAGGACAAGATCACAGACTCCACCACTGTCTCCAGCAATGACTGATCCATCAAGTACTTACCAGTCCTTACCAAAATCCCACGCATGCCTGCATTCTGTGCCCCACCAACATCATCCCTGCAGTCCTGGGACAGAACAGGAGATCAGTTAGTTTGTGGTCAGAGACATAATTTGTTAATGGGCATTTCATAACACTCTCTGCTTTGCACAAAGCAGCTACACCTAGTCAAATCCTTTAGCAACCTATTAGACAAACTGTCACAGGAATGATTTGCTATGTGCTTTTGCCTAATCAAATAGTGAGACCTAATTAATGCAGGAATGGAGCCGTTAAGTCACTGGGTGATTTTAGAAAGGACATCAGAGACACGGCAGGAGCTAATTGTCAACAGACTTGCCGTGCCCTCAGGCAGGATGGTTAGGGCTTCTCCAGAAACCACCCAAGTAAGAGAGCTAACTCCGTGGACTATACACTAAATCCTGCAAGTTTTGATGTTTCAGTTTTCACCCTTCATTTAATTCACAGCACTTTTAGAAAGATTGGTTCATGGCGTCTGGGAGACACCTACGCACACTGGAGATGAGCGCTACGTTAGCAGGCAGGTGATAAGGTATTTGTTCTCCACGTACATCACCAATCATGACGGCCTCCTCTGGGGCACAGTTGGTCCCTCGTAAAGCTTCTAGGAAGAAAGTTTTTTCTGGCTTCCCCACCACTGTTGCTTTGGTGTCTGTTGCGTATTCCAGCCCAGCTACAAAAGGTCCAGGTCCCAGAGCCAAGCCATGTTTTTTCTTGAAGTACCTGGCTTTATGTATAGCTATAAGAGGAGCGCCATCCAAAATCAGCCTAAAGGATGAATGAAGAAGAAAATACAAAACATATGTTAAAGATATTGACAGCTGAAGGCCCTATCCTGCTTTTAAGTTGGTAACAAAACTCCCACTAACTTTCATGAAGACCCAAATTATAATGGGGTTTCCATCAAGGTAGCATTCATGTGGTGAGTTAACGGAAGTTCCTTCCGTTCTTTCCTCCAGAAACAGCTAATAAAACAAATCCCCCAAAGAAAGAAGTTACTGTCTTGAGGATTTTAACAGATAACTTTTTAAAATACTCTCTCTCTAATGCAATTTAGGTTCATTACTCTGTTACCTGCCTGGTAGCTTTTCTTTAGAGCAGACGCAGCAGCTAGCTGTTCTGTAGGAAAGGAAAGTCTGCATAGCAGCTACGCTTGAGGAATCCTCCTGGTACTACCAAGCACAGCAACATTATTGCAGTCCTCCCCCTCCCCAGCCTCAGGTTCAGTGCAATAAAAGCCCTTAGACAGCATCCATAAAAGTTCAAGACTGCCAAACACCTCCTGTTTGATTTTACAGCACCTTCTTCAGGTACTGCAAACAGCTCAAGTCTTTATCACAACAGGTGGAAATGTAACAAGCACAGCAGAAACAGCAAAGCTGGGGAATAGAGGGGAACCACTGGCAGTTACCTTTAGAGCAGAAAGAAGGATTTCTTTTCTCCTCAACTCTNAAAAAAAAAAGCCCTTAAGAAAATAAAATCTTGCTTTGCCCCTTCACTGCCTTTCTGGAGCTCTGCTGTGGCTCTGCTCGCAGAGGCTGGCTGAGGTTAGCTGCTTGCTCCTTGGAGGCTGCCTGCTCTTTCCCACGTGTTTGCAGAGCAGCCTGGGTACTCTCAGCAATACAGAAATGATAATATTTCATTTCACTTAATTATCACAAAATATTTCTGTTGGACCAATGCATTCCAAAGCAAGCTCCGTAAGAAGAGAGCTGGCATGCGTATCTGTGAGCAGCCAGCTACGTTCACAGTGGGAAGATGCCTCTAGGATACAGAAGAATTTAATTTGACAACGGTACTACAACCACTTACATTCAGCAGTTTACAGGAAGGATCTCACCTGAGAGAATTCTTTTAAATGTGGCATCAAAATCCCATGTATATGAAAAAACAAATTTAGTCTCAGTCATTTCAAATGGTGCCTAGAGAACGGCCTTACTCTGCGTATCTAGTTTTGGGACTCATACTGGGTTAGATTTACCTAGCCTAATGCTGAATTTCAACCAAGTAGTTGCCTACCAGGTAATTAGTGAGCCTGAGCTCTTCACAGTCAGTGGAAAGGAAAAAGCACATCCAGGGCACAGTTCATCTGTCCTATTTTAAGCTCTAGTAGGGGGGAAACGAATGATGCCTTACAAGTGACTCCCCTCTCCCTCAGGAGCACAGGTCACCAGCTCAGATACGGGCATCTGCACTGTAGGTATCTGCACTGAATCAGGTTTACCTTAATGTTTTGCTATGAGCAATGCAAATCCCCAGTGACTTAATTATCTGAGCGGTAAAGGACAAGGCGTATGGACAAGACATAAGGCTCGAGAAGAGAATGCAGCCACTAGTTAACGCTTCCTTTAGACCAAACAAAACTAACACCAGCAGAAGTTTACCCTGCAGACTTTCCTGTGTATGCTGGCCTGAGGAAGCCTGGGCCCTCAGGGACTCTAAATACGACGTGTCTGGTTTCTGGCTTTAAGCATCCACCACATCTCCAGCCTGAGGCAGCTAATATATTCATGACAGAAATATCAATAAACAAAATGATATAAGCACTGGAATATATGATGGATTAACTGCATGCAGTTGTGAAATTAGAGTCCACTCATGAGTGCACTGTAAAACTCTAAAGTCAATACCACTAGCAATAGGCACTAATGAGGCAGCCAGAGAGTCAGTCTGGGTCAATACATGTTCTTATGACATTGGCACCCAGGTAATGACAACACTGGCTTACTACTACAAGTTGCCCCCATAAGATACCGGTAGGCAGAACTGATCCCTCTTCAGCTTTTATGGTTATAAAGACAGATTAAGGTGCTTGAGGTCTGTTTTTCCTCAAATTCCAGGATGAAAAAAATGTGGTAGCAGTTACCCTGTGAGCTGAGAGTGGAAAGGGCTCATCGCACGTATTGCGGCGCAGCAGGAAGTCGAGCAGGGTGTCAACAAATGTCCTCTTTACTTCTGAGATAGCACTGACAGTTGCTCTCCCACAGCTGAGACGGGCTGCGTGGGCAGGTGCTCCTCCTCCCTTCCAAGGCCAGGCTGATCTGCTTGGCCTAAACCGCTGCTGAAGGACAGCAGCTTCAGAGAGCTCCCAGTGACATGAAATGGGCGCACAGCCGGTTCTGCTGGGGTGCGGGGGACGGGGCATGCTCAGCCTACCCATCGTGTGCCTTCCTCAACAGACATCACCGGGAGACAAGGGCTAAATGCAGCAACAGGCTCATGTTCAAGTCTCTTCAAGCTGAAGTTTTTTTCTAGTGACAATCAAGATGGCTGTGTTGAGCAGATCCTAGAACTAGAGAGAAGGATGCAAAGCTACACGCCTCTGCACGCACTATTGCCTCCTGGCTCATGAACAGTCACTGACAGCTGTCATCTGACTTACCACTTAGCCTACAGACAAAACAATGTGTTTTAGGGATAAGACTGACCAGATGAGATCCACAGTTCACCTAGCCCAGCATACTGCAACGGCCACTCCTGAACACAAGATGCTTCAGAAGAAATTGCTAGAAATCCTGCATTAGGCAGATAAGGTATGGTCTGCCCTAAATACTGTATTTCCTTCCCTCTAAGATTTTGGGCCCTGAAGAGTCAGGTTTGAACACAACAGCAGTCTTTCCTCTTGAAGCACTGCTATCTTGAAGCAGGGTTTCTATCTTCTTTGCTATCTTGTTTCACCTCAATGACAACTGCAACTGTACTTTTATAGTTTACAGACTGAAAGCTATGAAACCTGGGGCCAGACTGCCTGAAGTTCACGGTTAAGGCCCCAAATCCACAAAGGTTAGTGGTGCTCTCAGATGCAGAGGAAGACACCATACTCCTCACTATGTAATGGTGATACTGCTACCACCCCATTCTCCCCATATGGGAAGGATTTCCTTGCATCGCAGGGATACAGAGCACAGCACAAGACAGCCACAGCCACCATTCAAAAAGCCACGAGGAGAGGCTGACTTACCGAAACGCCTTATTCATCATCTCATAGTGAAAGTGCTCAGGAGCCAGTCCTACGACCACCGCGTTGGGGTCATCAGTGGCTATCCCTGGAACATCAAAACATGGTACCAATGATTATTCTGAGTGAACCGAATCTTGTTCCTACTTAGCAATACACAGTCAGCAAGTGCAACAAGTGCAATTAATCACTTTACAGCAAAAATGAGCATTTTCTGATACAGATGCATCTTGTAAACTATTTTTATGTATTTTAGAAATGAGGAAAGTCTCTGTGGAAAAGGTGTTCATCTATACAGACTGCCTCCTTCATGAAGCACACATCTCTGTGTCTGGATAGTCAGTGATTGCCTAACGATTCTCCCACTGCCTCCATTGAAATGCAGCAGACTGTGCAAATCACTTTTTTCACTGAATGACTTTTTGTAAGGATCTCTCTCTCTCTACATTCATCTGCTTTGTAAGACAGTAAAGCAGGAACACTAGTGAATTCCATCCAGTTTCCTCAATTCCCTCTAGTCACAGAAAACTTCACTTAGGTAGAACAACAGTCAGGCTTTGTACCCTATCTGTCTGGTTATGATGGCAAAGATGGTGCTGCAGCATGGCCTAGAAGTTGTCACACCAGACTAGTTTTGGCTCGTCTGGAAGGTCTGTTTTTAATGCAGGCTAGTCCCCTTGCAAACGGCTTGCACCTCCTTTGTCCTCCACTGCTCTGGAGGAGCACGACTGTTTTTACATAGCAGTGTCACCTCTGAAAGAACTAGATATAACCCTAAAAAGTCTGTGAAGAACTAAACCAGCAATGGAAGCAAAGTAATATCTACAGGAGAAACAAGAGCATCCGACAGATTCATTTACAACAGGTTAAGCAACAGCTGCATCTTTGCTAGCATTTTTGGTCTGCCTTCTCCCAGCATATCCTCCACACCTTTACTGTGACAGCTAAAGCTCCTGGGTCTCCAGAGAATGTCATCACAGCCTCCCGGCTGATGTCTCATGCCACATGTCCTTCCGTTAGGTCAGACAGCAAAATGTAGCATGCAGAGATGCCACGTGGATTTGTGACACCACCCAAAAGCATCTGGGTCCATTAACCAAGAATAGATTACATTCATCCATCTGTGACCAACTTTACAGTGAGATTATACAAGAATAATTCAATGGCAGTCAGGAATTTAAAACATTCTCCAGTGTACTTAAATGTTTCAAGAGCAGCACTGACAGAATGTAAGCCAAACCACTTGCAGAAAAACAGAAACAAAACAATCCATACCGGATCCAAGCAAAGCAGAAAATGCCGCCAATGTATTCTGCTGATATCTCTATCTTTGCCATTTTATACAAAATTAGCATCAGCTACTGTAAAACTGATGGAAAGATCCCAGGTACATGGAGATTAAACTGATTTAACTTCAGTGAAATCAGCTGCTGTCTCAGCTGTTTCTGACCCAAGAAAGCCTTCCTGAGAACACAAACACAGAATACTGCTGGGGGATATTTCTCTGGATGCGACGTCAGGTGGAACAGATTATCAGGTGTCACGGCTTTCACAGCCAATAGAAGCTTTCATCTTGAACACTTATCATTCTGAAGATTACTGAATAGAGCATGGCACTAAAATTTAACAGGAAATGTCTAGCTCCTAGCAAGATTAGAACCTACTTAAATTACACAACAGTAAGGATTTCATTTCGTAAGGCAAGGAGCAGGGAGCAGTGGCAAGCCAGCCGCATTTTCACTGCCTTGACTTTAGATGAAAGACTATTCACGATCCAATATACTGATTCCAACTCTGAGCATGTTAAAAGTGTGGATTTCTTCACTACTCTTGAAATGAAGATACAGTGAAGTCAAGGACTAACTGTCCTAGTTTCAGGCACCTGCCTGAGGTGTCCAAATCAGAATGGATCATCTTCCGCTCCCCTTATTGTTGTGGGAGGGAAACGGGCACATCTGAAAGGAAAACAGGTTTTAACTAGGTCTTTAGAGATGACTATCAAGGGACGTCAGGGTGACAAAGCACCCATCTAGGTATTAAAGTTCATGGAGTGAGACCTGGATGGTCAATACAAGATTTTGTATTTAATAATGATCTATTAAGAGAGAAATAACCTCCTGTGTGTGCCTACACACTAGCTTTTCAGCAACTTGCGTCACTGCTGGCCTAACAATACACACAGGACACTTTGTTCACTTTGCCATTGAACTTCCCCTAAGAAAAGGTCTCCACAAGACAGTAGGACAAAATATGCTGCAGCAACATAGGACCAACAGACAAGCGAACTGCTGGAAGTACTAGTTCTTTATGGACATAGTCTCTCTATAACACCTGAGGAAAATCTGGTTTCCAACAAATTGTCACACTCTTGCTATAAGACATCGACTCTGGTAGGTGCAATAAATCACCAATGATCTAGTGATAAATATTACTTTCTACACTGGAAATTAATTAAATCTATCAAGTTTTTTTTCTGAATTCCTGTCTATTTGAAGGTTTTGGCTGCCATTCCCACTGCTCTATCAAGAGTTAGGACAATCATGCAATCATGACTTCAAATTGCTTAATGTTAAATTTAATAGCAGAAAGGACCTTCATGACTTGGGAGAGGTCCATGTTTCAGGCTTCATCGTGGCTAGTGGTATACATATCATTGTCATTACACAAAACAGAGCACACAATGTTTCCTTACTCAGTGGTTCAGCACCTCCTCCCATGCTGTTCTCTGACCACCTCACCTGTGAAATCGGGCAGGGCCTTATCGTCCACCAGCAGGAGAGGCCGCACCTGCTTTTGCTCCAGAAGGTTTCTGGCTGCTGTCAGAGATGTGAAGATTTCGTTTTCAGCAATGTCAAACCCCAGTTTCGTCAGCCTCTCCAGCAGGTCCCTCTTGCACTCCTTTGTTGTGTTGGTCACAAATCGAATCGTAACCGGAGCACCACGCAACCTGATGGATGAAGAGCAAAGACAAATTGGCCAGAGAATATTTTACGTTTACACACATATGTCTCTTTGGGACTGAAAAAGGACCGTTTGTCTAAAGGCTGCAGATGAAAAGACTGTATACATCCTGAACTCCTGGTGCCACAGGTCAAAAGAAACACAAGGCTATCAGCTTCTGTGCAGAATGGAGGGCAATGTGAAACCAGTGGCAAGAATTACAGCTACCTAGAGCAAGATCAAGACATCCCTGCTTTGCTTTTACCAGGAAAAGTCTGGAGGAAAATGGTGATTCTGAACTCCATCTTCACAGCAATATCAAGCGTGTCTACAATTAATTGCAACTAGTTTGAAAAGCTTTTTAATTCAATCTAGGTAATAAATAAATCAGGCCTGTGTTCTGGATCAACAGCGTCCTAAACTAAAATAAATTAATAAAAGAACCTTGCTGCTAAGTTAATATTTGAACTCCACGTGATGGGTGAATTTCACAGCAGCTATAGCTCATTCAGAGATTGCAGGATGCTCTAGGAGGCTGCTATCTGTTGGTGATTTTATGTCAGCTTTTGCAGCCATTTCTCCTTTTACTGAGGAACAACGATCCTCACATAAAACCACATTATTGCCCTACACTGATAGTACATGCTACCAAACAGCCAAATAATTTTAAGTGACAATTTCAGTGGCATCTCCTTTAATTACTCCCCCACCATCACGTTCTCTGTTTGTTGCTATAGAAACAAACACTGGCATCAGGACTGCGCGGAGAACGTCGGAATAAAGTTGGTCAACGCTGAAGACTTGCTTGCACCTGCCACTTCTTGTTCGTTTGTTCTGACACGCAGAAAGACACACTGACCTTTTGCAAATATGAAATGGTAAAAAAAGCCCCCCTGTTTGCTAATAAAGTTAAAATTATTATTATTTTACTTTAACCTCAATACTGGAAGGTAACCCTAAAAATGGAACCTATCCATTTGTTCCCTAAGCAAGCTGCAGTCCAATCGTTTCAGCTTCTCTTTAGGAAGAACAATGACATGGATTAACAGAAAAGAGCACTAGAAAATATTTTTTCGAACTTCTAAGCAAAAAGTCCTGGCTGTTCTTCTCAGTGAAGTGACATCTGCTCTGCACACCTGTGAAGCTGACAAATGGCACCGGATGCCCTCAGCACCTTATCCCTTCCCTAAGTCCCACCCTTGCCAAAACTAGCGCAGAGCCTGCATGGGCACAGCTCAGTAGGAATCAGGCAGGAGCACAGCAGGAGACAGAGAAGAATCGGTGGATTTATAAAATAGCTTGTCCTCCGATTCTGCAGAAGCCATTTCTTCTGTCCTACCTGCTGCCTGAGGGTTGGAGGTGAGCAGCGCCCAGGAGAGATACCGAGTTGTTCTTGACAGTATCACCACTTTTAAATACATCTATATCTACAAACACACACAAAATACACACACAGACAGATTTCTGAGAATGCTGACTCTCAGCTGGCACAAGTTCTCTTTGCTGCTCAAAACACCAAGCAGACAGGATCCAGTGAATGAATGAGTAATGAATGAGTATCCAATACTTCAGTAGTTTTTCAGTTCCTTGCAATTTTACATTTTTAAAAAACAAATATTGCCACAGAATTATTTGTGAAAAGAAATGCAGTTTCCTAATCCCTCTGTGAGCTTTCCATCTGAACAACAGTCTAGCTTTATAAAAACTTAAGCAGTCAGTACAACTCCAGTAACAATTTCCCTGCTTAAATCAACCCTATTCCTCTCTCCTGACTAATTTTTATTGCCACCCCAACTCACCATGACAGCATACATCCCTTTCTGTTGCTTTACTTCATCCTTTGCAAGATTAATTCTCCGGGGAAACAGTGTCAGAACAGAGTACAAAGATCCCTGGGGTTGCATAGCCTACTTTGCCACTGACTAGGCCAGATTAAATCCTTTTACTATGCCTCAGTTTCTCTAGACAGCCTTTTATTAGAAGAAAAAGAAGTACTTAACTGCCCTTTTTATGAATATATTGAAATGCCTATAAAAGTTGGGCTGCATTATCAGATGTTTCTCCAACTAGCAGAAAGAAACAAAAAATAATGAAGCAAATCCTTGGCTGAAAGACCACATAAAATGAGGACTCTGCAAAGGATGCCTCGCTCACCAGGCCACATTATTCTCTCTGTTATTCCAGTTTAGCTCATCACAGGTTTAAGGGCTCACTTAAGCATTGAGCATCTGAGCATCAAGTAAGCTGGAATGGGGTAATTCGGGTTAACTTAACCACCTTCCACTCTGGACTAAGGCTGCCGTCCCATATGAATTAGCTGAGTTTTTAAGTCTTTTTCTATCTTGAAAAGACTTAGAAAAGACCTAAACAGCAACTCAGGCAAGCTGTAGGGGCTCAGGTGATACATGGTGGCATTTCACTGTCTAGGCCCTTTGCTGAGTTCTCCCAGTATTAACACAGGTGTAAATGAAAGCAGAATTTGGCCACACATTTGCTTATCCATAGCAGCATAAAAAGGCAGAATCTTCAGGCCCACTTACTTACAGAAGTGTCTTTGTGCGAGCAGCACTGACACAACCTATCAGAGGAAATCGAAAAAGGTAGCTTGCCTTTTAAGAGCTTCCTGCGCGCCTGGCACAGCTGAGTCTTCAACGTGAAGTGTGCCGCTGAGATCCACCAAGACAGCTTTCAGCGCACGCCGAGCTGCCATCCTTCCTTCCCCAGGGAAAAGGCGAATAAATGAAACAACAGAAAACTGGTTAGCAGACAATGGATAATAAAAATAGGGAACTCAGTTAAGCGCCTCATTTGTGCCAAGCCCGGTATTACTCAGAACATTACTCGTAGTATTAAATGGGCCCCTTTAGACAGAGAAATAAAAGGCAGCGTTTAAAAAAAATACATAATTGATGGGGTGGTATTTTCCCAAAGACTCTATATATGGAAATCAGGTGCTATTTGTTTTTTAAGTGCCTTTATTTGTGCACGTCAAAAATTCTCTAAACAACTAAGACTGTTGGGAAGAGGATCATTAGGTCTGGTATTGCTGGTTCAGGGCCTCAGCAAGCACATTTCGGCAAGTCCCAGCGACACCAATGGTGTTGTTCAAGTCAAAATAAATACAATACTACTAAGCAATGATACAGTGCTCTGACTATAAAGCTCAAAATGCTCTGAAAAAGTGGATGTTGTTAATTTTATTTTTGTAAGCTGGATCTGCAGTGATCCAGCCCACGGCACAATTCAGGTGTCCTAATTCTTAGGCCGTGTAGTGGCTGACTGCCTGTGTGCCAGCGCGGATTTTGCAGACCGCTACTAGCCTGGGAGTTCTCAGGGCGCAAGGACATTCAGCACCCAGAAGGGTTACTCCCTGCTCTTGCAAAGGGGGCAGTCGAGCAGCTTTTCTGTGTCACACAAATGGGTGCAAGAGAATCGACCTCAAATAGAAGCCAGCGCTCAAAGTGTAAAGGCACGGGGGAAGAAAACAGTGAGGTTACATGCAAGTCATCTGGCTAAAAGCTGTGTTCGGAAACTATTTTACAGGTGTGTTGCAAGTGCTGTATATTTTTCCACACACAAGTTTTCTGAGCCATTCCTTAGTAAATATCCAGTACAGAAGCTTTTTTCCCCATTTGTCGCACAGTTACAACTATCCAATCCGTCACCTCTGCAAGTCCTTGTGATTTTCTGTTGGGCTGTTCTGGTTACAGACACAATATGTAACATCTACGTACTTTTTAAAACACTTAAAATAGCCAACACCATGACTGCAACTTGCCCTAACGCATTTAATTTTCTATCATGACACTTTTATCTTTGCAGACAGATTTATCAACGACCAAGACCACACGGACTTGACGTCCAAGGTACAAGACACGTGCACAGAACTTCACCAGATGCCACTTTGGTTATTCCTGCTGGTTCCTCACACCAACAAAAAAAAGGCTCACTTTACAGGATGCCTGTTGCTACACAGGCCGAGGCTGCGTGTCTATGACAAGAAGCTGACAGAACCCCCTGAGGAGCTTCGTCAGTTGCATGGGAACAGAGGGCCTCTCTGCCCAGACAGATTACAAAGGCGCAGTTGCAGGAATTCTCCAGCCAAAACCACGCAACTGGGGCGGCCGCTGCAGGCCGGTCCCTCCCGGGGCTGCTCTCCCTCAGACACAACTGGGCAGCGAAGCGGGAGCCCCGAGGACAAGGCCCAGGCCGCGCTGACAGGCTCCAGGGCTGCCCACCCATGCCCACAGAGAGCCCGACCGGCCTTCCCAGGGGGAGGCCATCGCCCCCGAGGAGCCGAGGGCAGCGAGTGCTTCGCTGGGGAGCCCCTGGGCCCTACGACGACGCCGGAGGACGCATCCCCTCGCCTCCCCATACTGCCAAGGGCATGAGGACGCTGCCGCGCCCCCCCTATCCCGAAGAGATGGTACCGCCTCACGCCGCCAGTTTACAATGGGCACGTGGGCCGGTCCATTCTCTGAAGGGGGAGCCTCCGTGCTTCGCAGGCTTCCCTTTCCGTGACCCGCGTGGTTCCAGCCCGCCCGCTGGCGCCCGAAGAAGGCGGGCAGACTCACTCGGACAAAAGGGGAGCGCGGCGCGGCGGCACCCCCACAGCCCCAGACTGACCTGGTTCCAGCCGCCGCCCTGCGGGGCCCTCACGGAGCGGGGCTGCCCAACCCAGCGCCGGGGCGC
>VXAA01002166.1:5000-42216 GCA_013399115.1 Anseranas semipalmata | reverse complement strand
AGCAATTACGTTTCATACCGTATTGATCAGGGCTTCTGGGTACTTCTGCAGTCAAATACCAAAAATAACGATAACGGGGGCTCAGGGATACTGTATAGCTCTGGATGCAGAAATGCACGTTCTTTTCACTTGCATCCTTCAGTCAGATTGGCTGACCACGTGATTTGCATAATCACTCTGATTTTATCTCTCAGTCATCATACAGTATGCGAATCCCTCAATTCTGGATGGTTGATAGCTTTTATGACTAATCGGGGTACAACAATTCGCATAATCACTGCGCTTCGCTGGTTATTAGGCTCATTCCTCCGCGATAGAAACGATAACGTTGTGCCCAACATGGACCGGAGAGCGCCCGTCTCGGTGCCTCGCCCCGCCGCAGGCGCCTGACACGACCCGGGCGAATTGCTCGCCTATCTCTGCGCTTCGGCACGGGGTTAAGGTCCGCTCACCGGCGAGCACCCCGTGAGCCGATGCCGCAGCAGCCAAGCGTCGGGACCCTGAGATCAAGAGATGCCCTGACAACGTGTGAGATAGCCGCAAAGAAACCCGCACCTCGGCCTTCCTTTCCGGAACGCTTGCTTTAGTGGAGTCAATGATGTGGTTTTATGTGTCTAAATAATCACTGCTATTATTTCACATTACTTTTTAACTGATGGAACTGGAAATGAGAAAGCACCCAATGATCAGAGCCACAGCATGTTTTGTTACTAACTCACCCCTGAAAATTACCAATATTAAATAAGGGAGATAGAATGGAGTACAAAAATCAAAACATATTTATCAGATTTTTGTCATCTGGTTAAACATATTTATCATTTCAGACCCAAAAAGGAATATAGTCTCAATTCAGGAAAGTGAGTAAAACATCTATTGCACTTCCACTGAAATCAGTATTATGTAAACATACGCTGAAGTGTTTTGTTAAGTTAAAGCTCAAAATATTTCCAAATTTTGGCTCTGGTTCTATAAACACTTATGTGTATGCTTGACTTCATATATGTCAGCAGTTAGTGTGAATATTCAAGCATACTGACATATGTGAACACAATCGGAAGCTCAGGAGTTCCAGCGTAACTGCTTTATTTCTCATCTAGATTTTTAAATTTGGTATACCTATGAGCCTTATAAAAACTATTGGTTTAACATTTTAAAATGGAGCCATTTCTAGTTAGCAAAAGGCTTGCAAAGTTTGCAAAAAGCATTTTTAATTTTTCAAATTATCTTTTCCCATGTGTCTATAAATAACAGAAAAGGCTAATCTTGAATTTACCAAACCCTTCACACCCACAGAAAGTCAATATTGGGATGGTCTCACAAATGGAAGTGCCTTTTGTTCTCAGACATAGCTTAGAGCTTTGTGGCAGTAATTCTATAATGAAATACTGATAAATGTGAGGGGTCACTAGCAGGCATGTCTAATAACCACCATCATCAAGTAGCACTTCCTGGGCTACCTCCTCACAGTACCCAACCCATACATAAATGCTAACCTCAGTGAAGAGATAATGTTTAGAATTACGGTACTGAAAAAAATGAGGTTTAAAATAAGTATACAAGTTATGGCTTAGTATTTTTACCCATAATTAAGATGTATTCCCAAAGAGCAGTTGCTATAAAGCTTACATAAACTTGACATGATTTTCCCCTTTCTAAAATCCATCATGGCAACTTAACAACCACACAAGTCTTATCTCTGAATCATCATGCTATGTGGTTGAAGGGAAAACCAGACAAGGTTGCTTGCATTAGAAGGAAAGAGTTTTTTTTCCTCATTAAGGTGTTACATTTCATTGCAGTAAATTCCTCTGGTGTCACCTGCAGAGTGCAGTCAATCACCATAAAGGAGAGTTCTAAACCACCTTACAGATGCCAAAGGATTACAGTTTAGGCTGGTGAAGTATTGTGAAGACCTCACTATTTTTCATTCTTTTACGTTTTCCCTCCTTGGTTTATTGTTCAATATCATCAAACAGAGCATAGCTCCTTGGGCCAAACTATGCTCATCTCCTCCACAGTTAGTGAGACTCGAGCTTGCTGCGTGCCGGTTTTCAGGATTATGTTAGTTTATTCCTGGTGAGCGAATACCAGGTCAAAGGAAGTCTTCTCATGACTTAAATCTGTAATCCTTTGCCTCACATGCCACCATTTTCTTTTTATTTATGCGGCTGCACCCTGCCAGGGCTCTGAGCAGACAGACAGTCTCGACACACGAACCTTTGCGCCCTGTGGAACAGGCATTGAATCAAGGAGCTGGGTCCTCACACCCGCCTGCTACGTACCAAATGAGTAACTCCATGAACTAAAAAATTCTATACATGTGAAAACATTTTGGTTCTGTGGTTCAAACGTGTGCTAGAAATAAATCCCTTTGCTGTTTCACAGTTAAACTATAGCCTTTGTGATCACTGCACCTATTGCACCACCAAACTGCTGCAAAGGTTAATGATGCAGATGTAACGCATCTCTTGTAAGCACAAATTGAACACTCAGGTGATTTACTGTCCAGTTGTTTGTTTTAACCACCAAAGCTGGCAATGCAGTAAGACTTTGTACAGTTGTAAGAATCAGTGTTTTGTTCTTACCCTTCAGCAGCTGCACAGAGAAAAGTTCATTGTCTTGTCCATTACTCGAAATGCGCAGTGCAGGGTCATCTCTGCCCTTCCTTGCTTATTTGGAAAGTGAATAGCTGTCCCCTTCAAACACACAGATTGCCAGCTTGCCTAAGAGTTGTACTTTGGGAGGATGTAACACAGCTTCATACACAAAAACACTGCCTGGAGATTGAAGAACAAAGGAAAAATAAATACAAAATTCACAACTTGCACATAAATTTATTGGTGCCATTTCCTAAGTTTATCACGCTTGGCTCCATAACCGTAACAATCTTTAAATGCCATTTGTTGTCTAGTGCGTACACACACACTACATTGTATTATTATTATCAGCAGCATGATCCCAGTCACCATTTGCATCGTGTTCGTGCTGGAATACACCAGCCCAGAACCAGGGCTCTGTTGTGCTCAGTGCCATATAGGTACTTCTCAGAGATGACATGCCTAGGGATTTTCCAGCCCAGGTATCAGCTGGAACACAGGGGACATCACAGCCCGACATGGGGAGCTGAGGCGTGGGGCAGCAAGAAAACAAATGGTCTTTGCTGGAGAATTGGAAGTCTCTGCTTAGACCTGCCTTGCCAGTGACAGGCAGGATCTGCAGGCGTTGAGGCAGCAGCAGGTTTTAAGGAGGGATTTACAGGAGGATGGGGAAACAGCTTCATGAATTTTGACAAGACAGGGGTGGATTTTGTCTCTGTGCAGTGAGCAGCATTAGAAAAGCACCGGAGTATTAAGGAGAGAGGCAAAGAGAAGGGGTGCCTACAGGCTGTGGGAGGCAGGAGCAGCTCACTAACTGCAGGTATGGGAGGAGGGAGACCAAAACGGCACAGACAGCGATGGGCAATGAGTTTGTGTTTGGCACCACGGACTGCAGGCATGTGTTTCCATCAGACCATGGAAAATGGTATTGGTAGCAATATTTTGAATAGGTTTGGAGGTATGAAAGGGAATATGGCTAGTGTCAGAGAAGAAAGGATCTTGCTGTGGCTGAACCACTGCCAGAGATGGATGAAATGACCCTTTGGTTTCTTTAAAAAACAAGCAGGTTTAGTTTTCATCTCTGTTAACAGAAACATTGCTCAAACTGTCCTCTGGGGACAAATTCAGAGGTTTTGTAATGGTGACTGAAGTCTGACTGCCTTTGCAGCACAGGACACAGATTTTTACCTGGGGCCATGAAATGCCCAGGGCCTACGTGGATCTGTGCATGATAGTCTTGTCTTTCTGTGCCTGCCCTACATCCCCCTTGCTGGTTCTGATAACCATCACGTGCAGGAGCTTACACGAGTGTGCCAGTGTCACAGCGCGTCCCGCCGGGACCAGGATGTCCACCAACAGCCTTCCCCGCGGACGGCTGGCCCCATGCAAGCCTGGAAGAGGAGGAACTCCATGTGGCCCTCCTGCTCATATATTTGGCAGAGCTTAGGTCTTCCATTTGAAAACATGAGTCCTGATAGCATTACTTCCACCAAGGTTAGCTAAAGCCATTAGCTAAAGCACACTCATTGATGCCAACAGCCCTTCCAACTGTTGGCAACTCTCTGCGCCTTGATGATCCTGCAGATATTCTCAGTGGTCTGACATGTGAGCATGAAGGAGGAATGAATCATGCCAGACCCCTTTTGGAGGAATACCCATTGGTCAATGGACTTTTTGCTTGCTTCCTTTGGCTTTCCATCTATTTGTATGGGAAACATGCTGGAGGCAGGCCAAGGAAGTTGTTAAGATAAATGGAAAATTATATACCCTACACTCTTGTGGGGTTCCTAGCAGCGGTTAGCAAAGGGCATGAAGTTAGAGTATTCTGGCTGGTGCCAGGGAACACACCTATTGCTCTCCATGCCAGATCTCAGGCTAATCTGTCCCTTGTAACTGCCACCTGTATGGGGAGAACAACCAAGCTCGTTCCTTAGCAAGCCAGTGTCACGCCAGAGGCAGAGGTCATTGGTGTTGCAGCTCTGTTTAAAAATTAATAGACAGTATCTTTCTTCAGACTGTAAAGGTGGGCAGATTAAAAAAAAAATCACAGACCTGGTGACTTGCAGACTGCAATCTGTCCAATAACTTTGGCACAGCCACAGAGTCACACAGCTAGTCGGAAACCATGTGCAAAAGGTTAGGTCTCAGCACAATGTGTGGGATTCATGTGTGAGTCAGAGGGATTGGGAAATCTTTGTAAAAATTACCAGAAATCCCCCCTGCATTTTTCCTCATGACGTATTCCACAGAAAGAGATAATATGGAGAGATGTATGTCTCTGCAGTAAATTTTTAACACACCACTGAGATAAGGTACATGTATCTACACTTTTTCTCTACTTCCAGAAAAAGTCTCAGTTTCCTTCTTTTTCTAATACTGGCGTGGTACGCGTTCACAGTCCAAAGCTATGGTGGAGGAAGTGAAGTGGGGCACATCAGTCCATCACACGCCAACATACAGCCCAGAGCCCTTCTTGCACTTTTCTCTCCAGAAGAAAGCTGCTTACAAGAGAGGCTGGGGCCCATCACTGCTCTGGTGGTGAATCCAGGGGTGTTATCGAGACAGCGAAGGAGAAGAACGGTACCTCAAAAATTGAAATTGTCTCTTCAGAGATGGCAAACTCTGTGGATTCAGTGTGCCTGTCAGAAGTTTAACGTATACACACCGGGCCAGTCAAATCCACCGTTGAAATCTTATCAGAGCTATTGTTTGTCACTGCAGTATTTTCCAGGACCACTGCAGGTGTACTGAGATCTTTGGAGAAATAATGGGAGGTGCAGCACCTGGTGCAACAGAAACGGAACAAAGCAAATCATTAGGTATTAGATAAGCATGAAGAGCTGTTTCTATTTGAACCCAATCCAATTAATAAGAGGATATGGCTAACAGCAGTACAGAACTGATAGCAGGGGTGTTGGTGATTGAGCTTATTTCATTAATTATGGAAGTGTCCTTTTCCACTCCCTCTTATCTTTTTGTCCTTTAACATAAAACAGGTCTTACGACACCATCTCCCTCCTCCATTTGGCTAGCTGCATTCAAACTAAAGCTGAACAAAATTCTTGTTTGAAGAGATTTCTCAAAACATATTGTCTATTTTTGTCATTATAGAAATAAACATATCAAGGAATGTCCCTTTTATTGTGACTACCAATTGTTCTTGAAAAAAACAAAAATTTTGTCAGTAGTGAGAAATTAAGGGCTCGGGTCTCTTAATTTTCCTCACTAAAATTTCAATATATATATACACATAGAAAATCTGGGGAGGGCTCAAAGAATTTGGTTCAGATATAAAACAAGGCCAAATGTCATTTCCCTAAAATGGTATTTCCCAAGCACACACCCCAGCACTTCTCCAGCCACTGTTAATGCACCCTGCTGTGGGTTGATGGAGAAAGAGCCTGCGTAACCGAGGATCCCGAGAAGCACTGGGTTTTGGCAGGCTCTTTCCATAGGCTCTTGATCATACTCATCTCCTGCAGGATTTCCTCACACATTTCCTTGGTGACCCTGGGTCGTCCCCTGCTGCCACTCACCTCAGGAGGACCTTCACTGCTATGCCGATCACAACCAACAGTAACAGACTTCCACTGAGAGACACCATGATAATTTCGTAAGTAATCGATGACGAACCTTGAAGAGCAGATGGAAACCACAGGTGAGTTTTGCCAACAAACAGCTTTAGGAAATGCAGCCGTTTGTGAAATGACCCCAGGTTGTCACCCCCTGTCAGCTAGTTTTTCTTCAAAAATCCTGCAGCTCAGTTAATTAATTCATGGGTCTTTATCTACCAAAGTACAATCCAAAACTGCTTTGCAGAGGTGATACTGAAACCCAACCCTATGGATCTAAGGGTGGAACAGTGTAGCCCTACGCTGCTAGACCACAAAACTGTTATTTCAGATGTTATCCACTTATTCACAGTAAAGCCATAGCAAGATCCCATATCGTACTGCCTCTCTAGCCAGCACTCTCCATCCGCTTCCACCCTTTTCAATCTCAGTTTCCATCCTTTTTGGCTCTTGGGTTCATTTCAAAACTCAACGGATTGAAATTTGCCTTAGATTATTCCCCCCATCTACACCCACCTCCAAGTTTCCCACTCCTCTCTTCTCTGCGGCAGCTCCTTTTATTCCCATCATTCTTCCCTCTCTGAAACCCCAACAGAAATAGATCTAATATGGCTAATTCATTCACAGAATGGGCGGGGTTGGACGGGACCTCTGAAGATCATCTAGTCCATTCCTTTTGAGCTCATTCACAGTTCTGTATCTACTAAATCTTGTATGTTTGATATCACTGCTGTTACCTGGGGCCTCTCAGTGCTGTTGCCACACAAATAAACACTGCAAATCTTATTTTAAATGCTAATGAAAACAAATAGGAAAGTAAAGCACCTTCTTCCTTGGAAACTAAGGTGGTGTCAAAACGTTCTTCAGCATCATGGACCATACTGAAAAAGAAAGCCAACAGACATTCATATCACAGATTAATGTTCAAAATCAGCATATTTATTTTAGATCCGTTTACGACCTCTGAATATTTCACCATCTCTGTTGTGAATTATCTTTACAACTTCCTTGTGAGATAGGAACATTATGCTATCACTGTTTTGCAGATTGGGAATCAAAGCATAGAAGGGGACAAATCCTAGAGGCAGAATTTAATTTGACATCAAAAACCTGAAAGTTTCTCTTAAGGCAATAAACTTCTCCAGGTGCCTTGAGTTTGACTGCATGTTTGTCTACAGCATGTAATCTTGCCATGGCCAAGTGCTGGGGCATCACACTCTAGCACATCCCCAGCTGGGACATTTTTTGTCTATACCCCTCAAAGGGATGCAGTCAGGTAGGTTCCTAATAAAGCACACTGACAGCTCCAACACTGTTCGAATGCTAGTGGACCAGTGTGCACACCTTCTTCCCCCCCTACCCAGTAAGCCCGGGCTTGGCACGCCTGGCCAGGATGTGAGAAACTCGGGCTGAGGCCACAGCAACATCTCCATCTGCAACAATGCCAGTTTGGGAAGCTTAGCCCTCCTTTTCTTCTGTGCTGCCCCAGCAATTTGCTAGTGAGCCTTCAGTGGTGCTAATGTGGTCGTTTGTGGGGTCAGGGCTGGAAATTGAATTGCATGAAGCAGATAGACCCTGAACATGCTGAAGTCATAGAATAAAATACATAAACAGTGCTGCAAACAGACACCACAACTTCACCTTGCTTTTACCTAATCCCAGCCAATTTGCCCCAGGATACAGAGGGAGACTTTAGAAGAAAGGGTAATGGAGTCCAGGTTTCTCAAGCTCAGGTTTATACATTTTCTTTTCTAGAGGTTTTACTGCCTAACTCCTGTAAAAAATCTCAGCCATCACATAGGAAAGTAACTAGGAATGGACAGCAACTAGACAGAAAGATAATGGGGGCTCAAAATGGAATTTCTTGCTTTCTGGCAAACAATAACATTATTTTACCACAGCCATACTGCCTATTACCAAACCCTCATCCAAGCACTGAACTTCTCAGAATGGAGAGTGAAGTTCTCTTAACAGCAAATGGCAGGGATGCATTATTAACCCTACTGTCAAGGCAGGAAAACTGAGGCTAACACTTGGTCTTGTATCGGTTAGAAAGCCCATGGCATGGCTGGGAATTTCAAGCAGAACTCCTGCCTCTTGTTTTTCTGCCTTCATCAGGAGAATATTCCTCTCACAGCAACTTAAAGTTATGACAAACCTTATTACTGGGAAGCATGATGGATATAAAGCAAATACTATGGGAAATCTTTCTCAAGTCAGATTTGGGTGTCACCTTGTATTCATACTGCCATACAAACACATAGACACAGACACGCACACACTATTTCCAGCTTGCATGTGTGATACACAGACTGCCTTTCCTTATTTTATTCTATTCTAGCTCCTTTTCCAGAACAGAAATGAAATGGGGAATCACAGGCTGTATCCTGATGACATCCAATTAATGAACACATTAATAAATTGCTCGTAGGTTCTCAGGTACCCAAAGAACCTGTATCTAAAGTCTTATATGTTGCACTTTCAATTCTACTCTCTTTGCATCCACAAACTTACAATAAAATATAATTATTGTGAAAAATCTGTGTAGCCACAGGTTGCATATGAAAATGTGGGTGCCTGAAGAAAATACAACCCCACAGGAAAAAAAATTCCAAGCCAAAGCCATACTCACATTTCTATGAGGAATAATACCACCACTGAAATGATGGTCAGACTGAATTACTGCATCAGAGGTATCTGCAACAAATCCTTCTTTTGTAAAGCTTGGACAGCAAAACCAAGCAGCATAATTTTGTAGCTAAACAGACTGTCCAGGCTTTGCCTCTTCTCAGTTCACGTATGTGTGTATGTCTGTGACTAAGATGAAATGTCAGCTGAGAAGCTATTTCAGGATGTCATGTGAAATTTCCCCCGGTGTGAGGAGCTGGGCTGAGTGTTACTGGAAATGGAAGATCACCTGCTTACTGTAGAGTCCTCCAGCCCCCCATGATACAATCTCTTTTTCTCACATCATTAAGATGTCCTAACAAGCACCTCTATCTCACCCTTCAGCTTGAAAAAGTTAAAAAAATATCATGGTAATTTAAATCTAGAGCAGAATGAGAGGAAAAATTACAAATTTCTGGATTACCTTGTGGCTGCTGGAGATCCTTGCATCAGCATCAGGCTGCTAAGACCTTGCATGAAAGTAAAGCTGGTCTGAAGTGTGTCAGACTAGCTGCTCACTTTATTTGCCTCTGTCGATTGCTTTATTTTCTCGATGGTTTTTATTACAGCAGAATAATCTCTTCCTTTCATAAGCAGTCAATAAAGTGCGGAGGTGGATCAAACAGGCTTTACTCACCATCCTCTTCTTAAGAAATTCCTTTCACTGCTTGCTTGCAGAGCAGGTGATACAGCTGGACTCCACCTAGAGGCCTGCCAGAGCTTCCTTCAAGCACTGGGCTCCTAGCACACTACATATGCACTAAAAACAAAGCTGTCTCCATAGCTTGCATTCAGGAGTCATTGCAGAAATGTGCCACGTCCCAGAATGGGGCCTTTGGGTCTCCTCCAGCAGGCTGGGTGGAGGGGGTGGGCAGCCTCCTGGTCTGGGGACTCTCCGGGTGAGGGAACCCCACCAGCTGAGATGGCTCCTGGCCAAGGGGCAACTACAGGATCACGGGAAGTCTGAGCCTGGTCCTTGTTTTTTGGGTGTTAAACAGACTGACCTGGCACTTCACGCTGAAAGGAACGGTGTAGGGATTGAGTAGCTGTTGCGCTGTTAATCCACGATGGCCAAGATGTCTGCTGGAGAGGGGCTGGGTGTCAAACATGCTTCATTTTGGTGTTTCTTGCAGCCTGGCTTAGCCTATTCTTCATTGCACCGTGGGCAGAATGTCATGAATCTTGCTCTGCAGCACCCAGCTCTTCCCACACCTCTGGGGAAGCGGTGTCACTGCAGATCAGAACCTTATTTTGCTCTGCGAAAACCGCTTGTCCTTACTGCCAGGCTGGAGCCGAGCTGGCAACTGCACCGAGCTATCTTGCAAAAACCTGCAATTACTGCTCAAATCGTTTGTGCTTTGTGATCAGAGAGGGTGGGGTGCTCTAGGGTGGAGACTCCTTTTTCCATCAGCACGTTCACACACTCCAGACTGGCAGGTAAGCAGGTATTTCAAAACTAACAATAGAGATTGACACATTTTTCTGCTGTGTGTAGATAAATAGCTGCAAAACAATTACAGCTCCTCTTGCTAGTATCAAACAGTGCCAAAGCACCTCTCCAAATCCCCTGGAGATTGTTTGGCAGGGTTTCAGATATCCACAGTCCAATCACCAAGCACATTTAGATAATGACCACGGCTGTGTATTTTTCTCTGTGGCGTAAGAAACCAGTGAATGTACTACATTAAATAGATTTTACAGAGGTGAACAGCGGAGAGCATATACACAGGCAGCCACACACCAATTTTCTGTTCTGTACCATCCACAGAACAGGTATGTAAGGACCTCCTCTCCCTCCTACAGGATACCAGTGGCCTTTTATTTGGCTTTGAGCCAGAGCAAGCATGATGTTAAAAATGGTTTCCATGTTGCATATGATGCAAAAGACTTCCTGAGAAGTGAGGATTTTATATTTGGGCAGATGCCAGTGCTTTTCTTCTTTATCAAACAACTGAAAGCTCGCTGCTAACTAAAACCTAAAGTGCTTTGTAATCAGTTTGTGATTTTGAATCTGATCCGAAGCTCACCAAAGTCAATGGGAGTCTCTTTACTACCTTACCTGGCATTCAGACTGCACTCTGGGGAAAGATGCTAAATACGCAGCAGAATTCAATCTTGTAAACTGCTGAACATCTTCTGTGAGGTACTGAAAGCCCTATGTCCTTTGTAGATGTCAAGACATGATGGAAATGTCTAGGATACATTCTTCTCCGCAAACATTTCTTGTGAATGGAAATTCACTTCAAATGAACTTTCAGAGACGTTGCAAAAAAACTAACAGAAGGCTTTGAATATGTCTTACAGGGATCTATAACATTTTAATTCAAAGTAGTTTTTTTTTTTTACTGGTGTCTGTCTCACTCTAAACTCAGTTAACTCAGTTTTGTGGAGAAGCTTGAGATCACAGAGTGGAGCTCTGGTGGAGAAGGCAGCTCCTTTCTGCACGAACATCTTATCTTGTGGGGCTGGATGCAGTCCACCTCCACAAACTGCCAGCACAGAAAAAACAAAGCCAATGAGACCAGAGCAATCAGCCAAGTGTGGACGTGGCCCCAAAGATACACCATACGCTGCAGGGCTCAAGGACCTGAGCCACATGCAAGATCTGAGCTTCTTAGCATGATTGTAGGCTATTTACCAGCTCTGAGATTTATTAGTGAATGCTCGACTAGTAGTTTGGAGATGAAACATATCCTACTGAGGTATGCATCAAGTATAATCTTACTATAGTAAAAAAAAAAAACCACCACCAACAACAAAAAAAAGCCCCTTCCTGAGCTGGATAACAGAGCCCTCTCAAAAATGTTCTGAATAATCCAGGCCAGTCAAGTAACATTGTGTCAAAATAGATTTGCTCATCTGGACATAAACTACAGGGACAAACCTCTTATAAGAAAGAAAAGTAAGAAAAGTTACAAAAGATGAAAGGAAAACTATGAGCCTTCCTCCTAAAAGAACAATCCCTACAGTTTTGCTTTAGCAGATTCATTCTGCTTTGAAAGCCAGTGGGGCAAAAGTGTCTGTGTAAGAGGGTTAGAGCAAATGCTGGTCTTTGTTTCTGTTAATTCCTTGTTGATAAAGCCTAAAATGTCCAGATTTGCTGAGGAGGTGCTATTTTTTTGCACACTACAAAATTTATCCAAAACTTTTGGCACAACTACCTTCAAGTTTTACTTAAAAATTACGGAAAAGTAAGAATACATTTTGAGGAAATCTGAACTTTAATCCCTCACAGAAGACAAGAGACACAGGAACAGTCAGGAGTTGAGCAGCAGTAAAAAATTGTGCAGAGATTTTATTTACTACCATCTGCAAAAAAAAAATACAGTGGTAGTATCTCACTCTCCCCCAGGGCTTTTCTAACTTTTGATGCTCAGAATTTTAGGACATCTGGCTTGATTTTGAACAGATGCCTCGCCAGTCATTAAGAAATCAGAAATACCCAGCAATGCATTTCTTCTGAGATTACAAACTATAAGAGAGTTGATGTCTGGGCAGCACTGTAACCCCAGATGCTGTCAAACTTTTGGGCTAAGGAAAAAAAAAAAAACTACAAGCCCGACAGTTCATTAGCTGGGCCTTATCTTGCTTGCCAGACCCAGTTCAGACAGCTTCCAACTCTCAACTGTAACACCTTTGTTAATTGGCCCTATTCATGCTGAGATAACTTTTTTTAATAATTCAGGTATTGTTTGTCAGTAAGATCGATCTAAAGTGCAGTAAATGCTCAGATAAACTGTCCTTTTCAAATAACTTGCTCATGACTCACTGCTTTTCAGCTGCCATTTCAGAACAAGATCAACAAAAGGTAAAAAAGGTCTTTGAGAGAGATGGTTTGAAGGCACCTAAAATTAGTGTTCCTGGAGAGGCCTGTTCCCATGCTCTTGAGTAAGGGAAAGCACGCCCCTCCATGCTGTTGCTTGATGCACTTCCTTGCCAACATAAATAACTGTGCTGAAGTATCACAGAGGCAAATGGTCGAGGCGTAAGTCCTGGAGAAGCAGTACTACATCTGAAGGACAGAGCTCAAAATGGTTTGGAGATGTGCATGGTACAGGGAAGAGCAACTCTGTGGAAGAAAAATGGACAGTCAGTTGCTAGTGAGCTTTCTGCATCTTTACTTTTCATCCAAACACCCAGAAAAATTCAAATCATGGTTCAATGCATAGTCTATGTTGTGTTTTCTTTTGCCATTCTCAGGGGATTTTGACAAAAGAAGGACTAAAACTAAGATCCGTAATACAGCTATACATTTTGCCTCTTGCGTTAGTGGCTGTAGAAGTTAAAATTTGGTTAACTATGTTGATTTCTTAAAGGTATTGGCACATAACAAAAGCTGAATGTGTATTTTCCACTCTAATATGACATGCATTTTATATTAAGGACAGCAACAATACAGGCTATCCTACACCCGTAAATTAACCATGGCTGGACCATTCCCCGTGGCCATGCAGTGCAGAAGAGCTGCGCCCACACCACAAAGCTCTTACCTTTCAGCTCAAGCTGGCTGCATCCAGACCACCAGTGGGGAAAGGCTGCGGGTCTGGGCCGACTCGCCATCCGTGCCGGGAACTGCTCCCCAGGACATCAGCGGGCTCACACACAGCCCTGTTGGGGCCACTATCGCAACTTAACTATCGAAAGAGCTGAGTTCAAGTACTGGGCAACATTAGGATAAGCATACACAACCGTATCAACTACTAGGTAAATTTTCTGGTACTCTTTTTCTTTTCTTTATGACGCCAGCTGGTGGAAGAAAATGTTGAGGGTTGAGTCTGGAGAACACAATGGTTTAATACTAGAGTGGGATCCTCATCGCTTTACCACGTACAAACTTTGGCACAAGAGGAAAGCAAACAAGAACCAACAGGCGATAAGAAGCTTCCTTGGATGTTTACCGAAGTAGATCTGGTTAGGCGGTGGCTGTTCTGTGTTTGTTTTCTAAGATCATGCTCTTGAGCTTTATCAGTGTGAGGGATGATTTTTTAATTCAAGAGACTTCATTCACGCTTCATTCTGAGACCTGGGTTCCACCTTAACATTTGTGGTAGTGGTCTGCATGTTAGTTACAAACCAGACAAGTGGCGTTTCCATTTCCTGACTAGGAAGTTTAGTGTAAGTAACCAAGTAAGAGTGCAAACTGGACATCTGAAGTTTGAATGTTCAATTAGAATCACATTAGTTACATAGCCATTCCTTCATCTGTGTGAACTGTACAGTTAGCGCACGGTTCGTTACTTCTGCAGCTCACAAAACCAACACATGGGTGCACAACTTACTTGCTTTGGAAAGTCACTCGGAAACGTGATGGTCTGTGAAACGTGAGCTCTACTGAACAGAACATAGAAAACAAATAAATCTGCTGCAGATCCTTCATGTCTGCTCCTGGGGCTGCACGGGCTGGCTCTCAAACGGTGAGAGACAACGGGTTACTCTGCTCGCCTGACCACATCCAGGAGCTCTGGCACTCTGAAGCCATTAGAGCAGTAATTCCTTATTGAGCAATGTGATTACTTTATGTCTGGGCAAAATTTTTGATCCGTAGCGGTAAGACATTTTACCACGACACTACAGAAGAGTTCATTCTTCACAGACAGTATCAGAAAACATCATCATGTCAGTCTATACTATGATCTATATAGTATCCTGTATCCTGAATACTCTACACAGCTATTTCCCCATCTCACAAAGCATACAGCTGATCAGAAGAAGTACAGGAAAGCTACAAAGCTATGGGACTGTTTCTGTTAGCAGAATGACTACAACTCCTCAACCTGGAGGAAAGACAACCAAAGAGGCTCAGCGGGTGCCTATGAAACCATTTTGGCATGGAGAAGGTGGACAGGACTGACAGTAGTCAATTGGCAACTGGTCTCACCCTGTACAAGAAGCAGGGGCATAAAATGAGTCTAACAGGTGGCATCTCTGAACACCAGGAGGTGTTTTTTCCTTCACACAACAGCTATTTAAGCTGTGGACCTTACTGTCACAGCGTGCTATAGCTGCCAAAGCGGACCCAGGTTTAAAAAAGCCACTGGACAAGTTCATGAAAGAAAAAAATCCATTGAGAGCTATTAAAAACAAGACATCATGTCTAGATCTGAAAACCTGTGAGCCATAAATCATTAGATGCTGAAACAATATTCTGGGAACATACGTCTAACTGCTTGCATGCTTTTACAAAGTTTGATTTCATCCACTATTGGGAACAGGGTATGGCACAGATGAACTTTTGGTCTGACCTGGTCCAGCTCTTCTGGCACTTTCATTGTTTTTTCCATGCTACAGAAGGCATCGTGCAGCCAGTTCAATGAATCCTGTATTTGAGGCTTGTAGGCTCGCCTAGGACTGGAGCAAACCATGCAGGGAAGCGTGTGTAAATGGCAACAGGCTGCACACTTCCTCTCCTGAGTTCCAGCTCTGTTGGGCTGCACCACGAATCTGTAAAACCAGCTGCTCTGATCTCCCAGGGATTTGCTGTGAATGAGGGGAATATTGAGAGAGCAACTTTGTGACATATCCAAATGCCAAGGGTGGCTGAAACTGCGTTCAAATGCTGGTGGCTCTGCAGTGGTGGGGAAGATCTTCTATGCTCAGGGATGACCCAGTGCTTGGGACTGAGACCATCCTAATGAAGACAACTCTAGTTGGTGAAGCCCTGGCAATCAGGATGTTGCACACAATCAGGAAATGACCTAGAAGAATATGGCTGTGGTTTTCGAAAAGTTGACTGATTTGGGGTTAGGTCTGTTCCCTTTATTTCTGTGGAAGCAGAGTTAAATCAAATCCGCAAGGCACCTCCTGAAATTGCACCAAACCCACTTCCAAACTTTTTCTAATAACCAGAGGCAGAGGATTTCTGCCATAAAATACTTCAACACATTAACGTATCGGTGAACTAAGATGCTTCTAAAAAGATATTCTTGGGGATAAATTTCCCCATTCTTTTTTTTTTTTTCAGTGGAATAAACGTAACATTGAAGTACAGGGAAGCTCAACTATTATCTCATAGTTTTCTTTTTTTTATTATAGACTTTTTATCCACATGAATGATAAAGAAACTACAACAGAGTTAAATACCTTTTTTGATAACAGTGATTATATTCTTAATTACACTCAATATTAAATTGTAAAATATTTCCAGAGGAGTACAATCTTAATTCATACAGCAGGCAAAATACCAGAGGAGGAGGGGGCCAAGGGAGAGGGGTGTGATAGTTTCCAGTCTGCTTTTAAAAAGCATTGTGTATGGCTAACGCTTTTTCATCCATCCATCCAAATGTGGTTCTGGCCCATCTGGTAAGACGCGCATTTCTTTCCATAAAACAATCACTATCCAAAAGCAAAAGATGAACTGGCAGATGTTGTCAGTGTTTGTGGCGTTGAAAGGATCATCAGTTCCCTTCACAGCTTATCTGTATGATTCATCAAAAGCATTTTCTCTATCAAGTTCAACAGTCCTTCTAAAAACACAAAGACTTAAACTTTGGTACCACCAAAAAAGATCCAGGACAGGCATTTTTGATTTTTTTTGTTGTTTTGTTTTTACTAATAAATGGCTGCTACATTCTATTTTACATGGTTGTCCATGATGCTTTGAGGTCACTTGTCCTTGGTTTCAGAGGAACCTGATTTGTTTTGCTTGTTCTTTAAATTTCCAAGCCCTTCCATTTTCTCAGTCTTTATACAAGTCAGATTTCTGAGTGGTGGGTTATAACTTACAAGGTAACAGCTGCAAAAGATCCTGTGCTTCTAGGAATAAATTAAAAAAAAAAAAAAGAGAGAGAAAATGTTACCAACCCTAAGCCCAAGTTTGAGATTTCTTTACTTGCAGAATTACAACATTTATTTGCAATCCCCACAAGAGAGATACACAAAAGTCACCTGCTCCAGAAGCATCCTCTGAGACTTTGCTAGTTAATACTTACAGAGTCCCATGGAAATACTTCATTAAAGATGAAGTGCAAAGTGTAACTGACTGCAGTATGACTAAACACAACAAAACCTGCTGTGGAAAGGCAGGTCCAACAAGAGCAACACAAGATTGCTGAAAAACACAGAGCATTAACTGAGTGGTTGCTCTACACTGCACAGGGTCTTCACTCCCTTGGTGTATTGTGTGGTATGCATGTGCACGCACGTTCCTTCTTGAGGCAACTCTTTTCTGCTTGGCACACTGAGAATCTGAAATTGCTTCTGAACAATATAGTTGTGATTCTCTGCTTGACTGATTTAGCTTAGCAGTTAAGTAACAACTAATCTTTCAAAAGCACTAGGGCCTACTCAGAGAAATCCCTGTTGTCTGCAGGGACGGTGTGTCACTGGAAACAAAAACAGCGTGAGAACTGCATCCATCCTTCACTCGCAGCAAATAAGCAGGAAATGCTCGTAGCTGTGATGCCAGCACCTTCCTTGCAGGGATTGTCAGCTGATGAAAACCTGATGCTGAGAACAAGCGGTGCCGTTCATCTGATGCTGCCATCCTCAGGCTGACTTTTATTGTAGATCAGTGCTTTGGACAAGGCGCTTAGGGCAGGATCCCCTGCTTCTCATTCAGCATGGCATACTGTTTTATTCAGGATATTAATATTACTGAATTTATTTTAAATTGGTGCTCAGATTAATGTAGACTCAACTGGAAAATGCTGGCAGTCAGTAAGAAAACATGCAGAAGAGGGCAAAACAGACCAACTTGATGCTTAGATTAATCTCCTTATCTCAGTAGGCAGAGCTCGGGGCCATAGATACTGGTTATCTGCTTACTCTGTGCTTACTCCTGATGTTTTTATTTTTAAATATCTGCTTCTTCCATAGCTCAGACAAACTTCCATCACCTATACAGTCAAAGCCTTGTTCAGATGCCCCAGACTTTCTCCTTAATTCCTTTCCTTTGTGCATTACTGAGGTCTCTGTGTATGAATTGGTCTCTTTTTTTCTAACCCGCCTACTCCACCACAGGGATTTTTTCTTTGAATCCACAAGCCAAAGTCTGTGGCATAACACAGGAGCGGGGCTACAGTCTTTTTGTCTGTCTCCAAGCCTTAATCTTCTCATTTAACCAGAAAAAATAGAGATTGTCATTTAAATGTTAAGGTTTTAGCGCCTGGAACTGGAATCTCCCAGGTCTTTGATGACGGAGACAATGTTTTTTCTCACTGGATGCTTCTGAAAAATATTCCTGAAAAAATATGGTGTTGGGTTCAGGAAGATCCTGCAATGCATCTGCAGGAGACTGAACTACAGAAAACAGTACCATTGCAGTTCTGTAAGGCTTCCAAACTGTACTGCTCTTTCCTGGCATTGGTTCAACTGAAGTCTCTCCTCAGAAGTTCCATTACGGGCACAAAAACCCATCCCTACCTGCCTATGTGTGAACTTTTACTTCATGGTGAATGTCAAGGTAGTTTCCCTCCTTCCGTTGAAGGTACATTACCTTGAAGCCACTTTCCAGTGCCAGAGAGTAGAAGCACTTGCTCAGGCTATTAAGCTGGATTCACCCAATGGTCAACTCTCAACGCTATGTCCTACCCCAGTGAAACCTAGCAATTTGGGTGACGTGTCTGTGACCAGCTTTAGACCATAGCATGACATCCACACGCAGAGCTGTTAGACCAGAATCAGTAACATCATGCAACAGAATGATTCCCTCAGTTCTTGCAATGGCTGCAGAGAACAACACGCCAGGCAGAATAACACCTCCTTTTTCACACGCTTACCTTTAGCTTTTGCTCAGGTGTGCACCGAGCTTTTCTTTCCTGATCAAGCTTGCTGCATAGGGAATCTGCAATGACACAGAAACAAAGCCACTGCTTTAAGCTGTAAGAATGCTGAAGCTGAAATGAAATAAAAATGGTCCCAATTAAAACAACAGACAGATCTTAAAATCCAGTGTAAAAGATGTCTTGTGATGTTTTGTTCGTATCAGTTGCTGACAAAACAACCAACCACTCTGCTACCTGTGAGATGACAAAAATCAGCTGTCTGTAACAGAAAAGGCAAAACCCACTGATCTCTCTGCACAGCCAAAATACAGCAGGTTGGGAGTATGAGTCTTAATATATTTATATCACCATAATTAGAAAGTTCTTAATAGCTATCTCTGACTTGCACCAATCTGAGGAAAGCCACTGAAGTGGAACAAATAATTAAAGGAAAACAGAGAACATAGGCATATTAGGGAACATGATTATATTTAGAAACAAAGTGGGATGAAGTGTTCACAGGCTACTGGGAATGCAGTAAGGGGCAGCTCTTTTTCAATGCTGGGCCTTTAGAATGCAACAAAACTAAATTGCTCTGAGATTTCTCCATAGCTGGGAATCCAAGTGTCTACAAATTCACTATTCTTCAATGCTACCTTTGGAAGGACTGTTGGAGGAATTCACATTGGGATCATAAAATCTATGTTCCTACACTCCCAGGTGCTGCTGCACACTGAGGTGACCTGTTACTGCTGCCAGGCACTCCAGAATATATTCAGGAACAATGTCAAATCTGTTACTGGGAGCTGACAAACAGGCTGAACTGAAGGCAGGAGCAAAGCCTTAAGCTGCAGAAACAGCAAAGGGAATAGACGGGCAAATGCACTGAGTTCAAGCGACCTGCCCTGCACAGGTAACAACGTAGCAGTACCATGTGAATTTTCATCCGTATCCACAATTTACCGAATATGAGTTCTTGTACACCCTTGTTCTGGTTTTAATTACATCATGCCCACAGTGTGTGAGGACATTTGCACGAATTGTGCTCAGTGTGCCTCTGGACTGGTGTAAACTGTAGTATCTGCAGTGTCATCTCTCACAGACTGTATCTGTCCCTTCCTGCCTTGATGAGGAAAAGGGAAAGCTGGGGATGAGAAGAAAGAAAGGGACATCTGCAGCTCAGGAGCTAACCATTTCACCTCTCAGGAAAGAAGGTCAATCTGATTGAAAGAAGCAGCACCTGGAAGAAGCGGTGTCCGTAAAGCTGAGCTGTCGGACTGAATGAAAGCAGAAGCCTTTTACAGGGAGCATGCCACTTCTCCCATTACACAGCCCAGGGAAAAGGGAAATGTCTAAGTACAAACTGAGAAGCCCAAACCACTAGTGACCCAAAGAAACCTCCGATCTAGGTGTTTTGTCTGACTACTCTTACAACCCATACCCTTCACAGAAGCTGAAAACTATTAGGAAACTTGCTGCTAGATACCCCCTCAAAATAGAGCTCTCCCCTCCACTGAGTCCTGGGACAGAGCTGCCTTTCAGAGCACAGTGCTCCCAAAGGACAGAAAACTCCTCTCCGAACTGCAGCAGAGAGGAGTGTGCAAAGAAAGTTTTTAACAAATCATCCGTTTGCATGACTTACGTTCATTACTTCTGAGATAACAGGATCAGTCCAAATCTGGAAGCAAAGGGAGGAACAAACTGTCTGAATAAGCACATTTCAGCTGAGACCTGAGATGTTTCTACCAGCTGCTTTCTTCCTCTCTCTCACTCACAACGGCAAATAGGCAACATCAGTTTGCATGGCCGTCAATTATATAGGACATCTCCCAAGCTGTACTGACCTAGATAATACAACGGGGTACGTTCTGTCAGAAATGTACTGTTCTTAATCCACTTTTCTGCTATATTTGGCACATCAGCATCTTTTCAATGTGTGTTGGTTTGTCCACGCTCCTGGTAATAAATGGGAGGCGTGGGTGTTCAACAGGGACAATGACTACTTTCTTCATGAGTTAAATCGCCTACAATGTCATCTTCTACTTTTCACGTTGGATGAACATTTCATGACTCCAGTGCTGCAGCAGAACAATATTTAGGCTGTTCATAACAACACGGTCCCCTTTAGTGCATCCACGGTGAGTGCTATGATGAAGATAGGATCAGCACTTAAATGGGCATGAAGATCCAATGTGTGGCCCCTTATCGAAGGCCATACATCCATCAGCAACAGCAAAAGAGCAGATGCTTGGGTTTTAAGTATGAAGCAATACATTTCTCATGACTAAGCCTATGTAAATAGGAAATACAGCGCAATAGGAGCAGATCTGCAGGGTGCAGGATAAAGTCCCAGTATCCATGCTGCATTTGCCTCGAGGTTTTTTTTCTTCAGGCTACCTCCAGTCTGGGCCTGGGCACTGATCACCCCCTAAGAGCTGGAGCACTTTCAGTGCATTCCTGGAGCACATCTGCTTTTGCTTCATCCAGGGGGAATCCAGTTTGCAAGCTCTGAGTCTGTTCCACAATATGACCCAATGCACACATACGCAGATAGAACTGGGCATTCATGCCTAAAGCACATGCCTGATCCCTGCTATACGTGGACACCAGAGAAGCTGCTGTACCCCATCCTCTTTTGGAGACTTTGCCTTTGCATCCCATCTCCAGGTGGAGCACACAATGATACATTACCCTGACTTTTACTGCTTGAGCAGGGAAATCTCCATTACCCCAAAGCACTATTATCTAACACGTATCTACAAGAACTTAGTTAAACAATTCTCATTTCTGGAGAGCCCACATGAGAATTCAGTGAGAGGACTGTCCAGCCAAGACAGCCCTTCCAAATGCAAAACATATTTATGCAGGAAAGGAGAGAGATGCGCAGCTGAACTGCCACTGGAAAACTACAGTTTCTGCACACGTGGTGTTTTTGGATGGACTGATGTGTGGGATTAAACAGAAGAAAAAGCACGCACTGAGCCTCTGACAGCTGGAGGAGGAATCAAAGTGCCAGCAGCTTGCCCTAGAGGGGGTCTCTTCACTACTGCCCCGTGACAGTAGTTATAGCCATGTAGGCTGAGTTCAGAGACTCTTGCATCCCGGGTGGGAAGTGGTACGTGCTCACAGCAGCGCGCCTGTCTGCACAGGAGGCAAGGTGACTGAGAGTCAAGGCTGGAGTTTGCAGTCTCTCTCCTATGTATTTTTCCTGGAGCACATGAATACTACTGAAAAAGGATTCTGCACACAGGCAGAGGCTGGCTTGTGGTATGTATGCATCCATTTTTTATCAGAAGTTTTGCAGTTTCTAAAGGAAAGAATGTTTTTATTTCTCTTTTTAATAAAAAAATAATTCCACAAGCATTAATTTTCTTTAACATTTAAATTTACTGGAGGAAGAGGTACAGCTCCATCCTATTAGTCCAAGCTATACCCAGATGCATCATCAAGATACAGGTTTTGCTCACCTGCCTTTAAAAAGCAGTCAGTGGAAAATAAAATTCTGGTGAAAATGGTACTTGTTGGCTCACTTCTCTCTACACAGTCAGGGATCTGTATGCTATATTCAGCATCAGAAGGACGTTTTCCCAAACAGTGCCAACAACCTGGGAACTGAATTCTGTTTGGGATTATGCACATGAAACTAAACTCCATCCTTATTTAACTATGGGTGATTCCACCAAAAATCAAATGAAGATAACAGAATATACAGAAACATACCCACAGTGTCATCCCAACTTTTAAAGCACAGAAGAATAAACTCAGCAACAAAATGGAGTTTGCATCTGCCAGACTGGCCATAAGCATATGGCTACAAATGCAAAAGCAGCAAACTATGACAGAAAACATCTCTCTCTCTCTCTCTTTTTTTGGGGGGGGGTAATGAAATCTGCCTTGGAGTCACCAAAACAAAGTAAACTCAGAGTTCCAGAAATACTCTTTTACCTGTTATTATCTGGGTTTTAGTGGACACACACTTCAGAGAAGACACAGCTCAAGAAATCCAAGCGCCATCCTGCTGAACTGATGTTTGCCTCTACCACTTTAAGCAGAGGACCAAAACAGAAATCCCAATAAAGCACTGCTATTTCCTATTTCCACTTTTCAAATATAGAGTGACAAGCATGCAGTGACCAACATCTCTGCATATCCACATGATAATGCGGATATTCCCTGTATGTATAATGAATACATTAGTTGTACAAAGCACCAACCTTCCATGTACACCATAAAATAGGAACTAAATCTACTGGTGCTTTTCCTAATTACAGTAGGATCCAAAGGAACATGATCTCATACCTCTGAAGACCTAGGAATACCACCCAATGGTGGATTTTTTTTTCTTTAAACACTCCTTGTGAATCTTTAAAGATCAGGATGAAAGACGATGCAGACAGAAATCAATTCTGCAGGCAGATAGTTCCTGATTTATTTTATTGTCTGCCTCTGAAGAACAGAGTTGATTCAAAGTAACATTGAGGGTTGGAGGCCCTTAAACACCAAAGGAGTTCTAGCAGGATCCAGTTTTGAGGTTGGAGCATTATTATCAACCCAAAGTTAGGCCGGTGAAGAGGAGGTCAATTCACTGGAGTGAATGTAGAAACCAACCAAACCAACATTTTCCACTTGAGATGGAAAGACAAAGGACTGTCAGAATAATTCACATTTCTAACATGTCCCAGAGACCTACTGCCTTTTATCCCCATGTAAAAGTAGTGGGATTGATCGCTACCTGATCTTATCTATCTGAACCACAATGGCAGGATGACAAACACTACCTTAGCTTTTCCTGATGGACAGGCTACAGCTCTGGTTTCCACCTGTGGACAGTGCTTCCTGGAAATTGACAATCAACTTTTAAAGGAACTCTACCAGGACATGAAGAAAAGCCAGCCTGTTTGCAGTAGGCTTAAATTCACTACTTTGTGATCTACTCTTCTGCTGCACTGTTTTAGAGGGCTTCACAAAAACATAAAGAATAAAAATAACCATGCCAGAAATGCTGCTTCCGATCTGCTTCTCCAACCAGGCAGGCGGGAAGAAAGTTCATGCTTTTTAAATCTGATCCACTAATGCAGTTGCCCAGAAGACAATATCAAACAGAGGCAGACTCCAGCAGGAGCTAACTCAGTACTATGTTAGGCTGGTTGGGCTGTCCTGACAGATAAATTTTGGTCATACCAGACAGAAACCAACAACTATAAAGCCAGGTGAGCTCTTATGAGGCTGCACCACATGTGCCATGTCAGAATTTACCCCAGTCTGCTGGGCAGCGACTTCTTCAGTGGCTTTCCGTACGGCTTAATAACAGAAGCCAGATGGCCCATTCCTGCAGCAAAATATGACCTCCGAGTACATGCATTGTGCTTAGCCTTTTTGGGAGACATTGCTTTGAGGGAGGAAGAAGAGAAAAATGTACTCAGTGATTTAAGATCCATTTTCTTGTTAAATATGATGATTGATTGCTCCTTGGCACTTGGCTAAGAGCTTGGCACACGCTTGTTTGTGAAACTTCCTGGTAGCTGCTCCAGGCACTCTGACCAACTCCTTTCTTAGCAGAAATTGCCAGTGGCCACACAGCTCCAGCTACCTCCCAAGCCAGGTTATGTCCAAAGAAGTCAATATCCATTTCAGAGGATGTAGCAGAACAGAACCCACCCCTCCATTTTCCCAAAGATCTGAGCCTTGTTCCTGACTTTCAGGAAGCCATAAAATAATTTTTAAAGGTCCGGAGTGGACAAAGCATTAAAATTACAACTCATTGATTAAACACTGTTTTATCTGAGGCTTTTAATGAAGAACGTTAAACCTGTGTCATGTCCTAGCTGCTGCGAGTGCAGAGATTGCAGAGTAACAGCAGAGGGCACTTGGAGCCTGAGCCATCGCCTCCCAGACCTTCCATCCCAACTCAGCCCAACTTCCCTGCACGTGTTCATTCGCGTGGCAATTCATCATCACGTTCTGCATTGCAGTTTCACAATGTCATTCAAGAAACGAGATAAAAAAAAGTGTTATGTTCAATGTTAAGTATTGGCTGGGCACAAAACGCTGCTTTCAAATAGTCCTTCAGTTTTTGTTCACACCAGGAGGTTGTAATGCTTCTCAAGGAGATGTCGCTTTTACTTTTTGCGTGCAGTGTTCAAAGGCAATTATATTTGGTTAAGTTTTTCAAGCTTAGCTTCAGTTTGCTGTATTCCAGACATTTCTGAGGCACCAAACACTCTCGGGCAGTTTATTTTTGGGAGTCTGACTATTCCATCAGTCAGCTAGGGGAGGCTTGAAGAATTCCGGTTTAGAGTGACTGAAATCTCTGTTCTGGCAAAACGTGCATCTGGTACACACTTTTTACACAAGTGTTCAGAAAGAACTGATTTAAGTTGTATATTTCCTAATCAGTGAGAAGAGCCAAAAAAACCTGACTCATTCATGTGATCTTTAAAATAAAAAAGCAATTAAGCCAAATTCTGTAGCTCGTTAAACCAGTAAATTTTGTGTTTAATCCTATACAGGTATACACCTATGAAGCTGTAAGTAAAATTAAGATTTGAGTATGCATTAAAAACTTCTGCTTTTCTCTTTGTACTCCGATGTTAACAAGAAAATTAAGTGTGGCCAGCTTTGTGAAAGCAATGATACAATGTTCCAGGTACATACAAAACAACCTACCCCTGTTAAAAATGACAGAAAAAATAAATCAAAAGAAACCATGTGTTTTATGTATCCTGGACCAAAAGATTTAATTCATCCATGGCATAAACCAAGAAGGCCTATGGAGTTCTATCGTTAGCACATTCAGCTCATTAATCTTAATGCCAGATATAACCATACAGAATACATTCACATGAATGACTTAAAGTAACTGCAGGGATTATCACATCAAAGTGCTGACTCCAGTTCAGTTATTAACCAAAACATCGCTGACAATTTCTGCACCCAGCTTAAACAAACACTCTGGTTATTTGCTGCAGTCTTCTCTGTTCTTCACATGCAAACATCCTTTTATTGGTCTCACTGCCTGCCTCACCAGTAACAGGAGGGATACCCAAACGCGAACATAAAGTCTTACTGATGCTTTGATGACATTTCTATTAACAATACTAAAGTCAGGCGGCCACAGTGAGTGAAGGGGTTCTGAATGGTTGATGCAGTACATTCAACGTTGAAACTAGTTTCTGTAAGTATATTCAGTCATCTCTCTTTAATCATTAAATGACTATTAGTCTTTCTGTAGCATGTACCACTGAGTGAAAAGGGTGTGAATTACATGATTGTATTTCTTTTTCTGCCCAAGAAAAAGAACTACTCTGAATCTTGTGATTTCTCCACTTCTTGTAAATCAGAGAAACCACCACAGCCGGCTCGCTGGAGGTCTGGGATATCTGGTTTCAGAAACAACTTCGTGATTCTGCCACAAAGTGAACAGAGATGATCCATTCACTCTCACCTTGGGAGGGAGAGTTTGTTAGCTTCAAGTTCAGCTGACACAAAGAGATAAAGGCTGAAGTAGGCCCACAAACTTTGTGCTTAAATGTGCTTCACAGCAGGAGTCGGACAGCCACCTGCCTAAAGTTCAAAGCAGCAGGGGAAGTGCTTTTCAGGATGACATCCTGATGACCATCTTCTGTGACAATGCAATTTACAGACTTAGCTAAACTCCCTGCCAGGCACTGGGAGACAAAGGGGAAGGTGGTAACAACTGGACATGTTAAAGAGTGGAGACCAGCGGCAAAAAATCTCCAAAGATGTTCTGGACTCGATTTTCCCCATTCTAAACAACCTCCTTCTAGCACCCTCCATCTCTCACTGAAATCTGTGAAGTCAGCAGGAACATGGAGCAGGGATGTTCGGCAGCTCTAAAAACAAGGCCAGTCCTACATGCCTCCAAACATAGGCACACACGTTTGACAATCCTGGCTTTCAGCTTCATTTTTATGTCCTAACCCATCAAGTAGAAAATGACAGTACCAGAAGGCTGGACAACTCCCTTCCAGCCCCAGGGTCTGTGACAAGCACAAGGAAAATTTAGATGCTCGAGCACAGGGCTGATTCGGACAAGTGGAGATCTTTGGCAAGCCTGCCTCAAAAAACTGTTGAATGTCAGGCAGATCACAGATAAAGCACTAACAAAACAAACACTACCCGACAGCCTCCCGTTCGCTATGATGCACTGCTCTCAATACTGCACTTGTGCTCCACCAAGCAGTATCCGAGTAAGAAACAACTTCACATACTCCACCCTTTGCTTGTTTTGGATTAAGTTAGCCCCTGCATGTCAAATTTTCAAAACAGGACAGTTGTATGCAAGGATCTAGAGTAGCACTAACTCACACATACATGCAAAATCCCACTTGATTTTAAAATAAACAAGCTATAGATCAAACAGCAACGTGTGCATACACTGAACTGCGATTTGGCAAATGGATCCTTCACTGCTGAGTTAAGCACTTACTCTAATGGCTGAAATTTGAAAAAGACACATCCTAAGGTTTATTTGCCAGGGCTGAACTACACCCCTTGGCAACTTACGCAAGTATTTAACTGCTTAATGTTTACTGACTCAGTCCTCATGTTTCTCTCTGAAGAAGCACCTCTCGGTGTTCAGTCAACACATTCCATCTAGTTGAAACATGAAGACCCATCTGGTTACTGTATGAAAGTAAATCTCCAGGTAATTAGACTCTAACCCAGTTGAGAACTTCATGCTTATGTCTCGCTAAGCATAAGGTAATAGAGCTCAGGAATACTACATCTGCATGGCTTGCAAAGGAAAGGCTTGAGGAGTGTACTGAAAAAAAAACAAACGAAGTGATAGTTCATAACATCCTTAGTAGAATATACAAACTTACAATTTGTAGCTGCTGTACCATTTCTTCTCTGTATGCCAGCTCCCGCTTCATCTGATCTTGAAAATTATCTATGTAGGTATTAAGAGAAAAAAAAAACAGATGCAGTAGTTAAAACAGAGACTGCAGCAGAATTCATATAAATCAAATGAAACCAAATCCAATCACTACTGAGGAACTGAGAAGCACTACAAAGCCTTTCATCCAACTAAAAGATGTGCCTACCAAAAACTTACTATCTAGTAGGAGACACTGTAGACAACAGAAAAGCTTGGCAAAAAACAATTTAGCTCCTTCCCCAACTAGCAAATGTAGGCTGCTAAGTTTCTGTTGCTAACATTCATTCCCACAGATTTTCTCAATGGGCCAGACTCTGCAGTCATCAGTCAAACTTCTACAGGCATTGGATAGAAGAGCAAAAACTGCTTTGCTTTGGTATAAATCCGTTGACATCAACAGGGATGTCCAATATGTGAGAACAGAAAGCGTTCAAGGATGCAGGATTTGATTTGTAGTTCATAACATAGTGCTGACGGCTTTGAACACAACTCAGAAAACTGAAGTTCCTTAAACAGTTACATGGAACTCAGAAGGCAGAAAGTCTTTGAAAGACAGATCAGCTTCCTGGACAGTTGGGTTACTGCACAGGTCAGCCTTCTGCTCTGGTAGCTCCTCCTTCCCTTATTTTCCTTTTCAGTAACCACTTCAGACAAAATTTCATTTGGTTAGAAGATTAACTGGTGGCTTGTGTTCCAGAACATTGCTGTCAGAGGATGGGAAAAAGAAAAACATAAGGAAAGAGCTTGGAGATTAGCAGTATGATGGAGACCTGGGTGCAATGATAGACTATTAAACAGAAGAGGGAAGAAAATCCACTCCAAGCAACACCAGTCGGATCCACGAGACAGAAGCCTGTCCCGGACGATGGGAGAAGCAAGGTGAATGCCAACAGAGAACAGCATGGGGCATCTCAGCACACAGAGCTGTCAAACCAGAGTGGGCTTGCCGAAGGGTGTTACAAGGCCAAGGCAGCTAGAATGGCTTATTTATGATTAACAATTAAAAGACTTAAAACAGCCATGCTGTCTGCCGGGACACGAAGCCAGGACTCAGGAAGCCTAGGTTCAATATCTGCTTCAGCGAGCTCTGTGCATGTGTCTTGCCATGCCTCATTTCATCACCAGTAAATCAGGAATAATAGCACTGCTTCATCTGCCAAGCACATTGGAAGGATTATTAGATTAAATGACTGTGGGATACTTAGTGCATTAATGGGAGTCACAGAAATACCTAAATTGCACGGGAAGATCTGAGCCCAGGTGAGAGCATGCAGCTCCTATCAATACTTGTGCGCTGCCGGGGTGCTGGGACCTCACCACTCCCAACACAGCCCCGCAGGCTCGCCACAAATTCTCAACCCCAAAAGCAGAAGCAGGATGGCAGACAGCAGCTGTGGCACAACAGAGCGGACAGGCAGGGCATACCTTGCCTGTGGGGAAAGGGGATGTGTCCCCACCAAGTGTGGGCATGGGAGGGGGCTGGAAGAAAGTACAAAGGGAAGAGCTCTGTCATCTTTCATGCAAGAATTTTGCCTTCTCTGAACAAAAAGCAAAAGCTGTTTTTTAAAAGGCAAGGAGGCACTTTAGGATGACAAGAAAATGTCAGTGAAACAAAGAAAGAATGAGAAAATTTGTCAGTCTGAAACCATCAGGAGTCCAGCATGGCCACATACAAAAGGACATGGTGATATTATCCTAATGGATTTCTTCAGATTTCATACAAAAGCCCCCAGATTTTTTCAGCCTCTGCTCCAGCTTGACAAGAAAAAGAAGCCAACACAAATAAAAGCAGGTTTGCAATTCCTCTCTTGCTTACCAAAATAGCCATGCAGTACAAAAAGGTGACAGTCTCCTGTCCCCGAATGCTGACAGAGCCATGCTACCTACTATGTAGGTCCTCTTCCAGTTTCGCTCTGACAGGAGCAGGCTACACAGAGAAATCGGCCTCATCTCCACAATGCCTTCCTCCCTGACTGCCTCTTCAGAGGTTCATCACCTCTCAGAACAAACAGCTCGGAAATCCTGCTCAGTCCTGCACTGCAAATGTCCAAACTCACCGTGGAAATGGGGTTAATGGTAAGGATAACGTTTTTCCGGCAGCATTTTTCTGAGACTAAATGCTTACAGACAAAGCCTGGCAATACCCAGGAGAAAAGATATGAATATTTAAAGAGCTTTCTTAACACAAACTTAAATACTTTAACTATCCAGCCTATGTCTCTAATGTTTTACTACCACGTTGTTAAATGCAGCTGGACAAAATGCGAGCCAGCCAACACCAAAGGTACAACCAGTGCAGGGCTATGGAAGAATACGCTGCCACCATGCACCGGTGTATGTATTCCTATCAGGACAGCAAATTCCTTCAAGCGATCTTTTTGCTCTGCGTTGAGAGACTTTATAAGGTCTCTTTCTTTATAAGGGAAACCTTACCTGCATCTTTCAAGTGCATCAGCAATATAAAAAATTAAGGTGCAAACAGCAGAAGACAAGGTCTGCTGTTTTATAAATCATCACAGGCCATATTTCAAGCAGGTCAAGCCACAGAGAAGTGAGCAGCATTCTACTGCTGAATGAGCTTGCAAATAAGATCAGTTCTCATTTAATAGGGATTTCCACAAGGAGAGCATAGAAACCAAACGCATTTACACATGCGAGTGCATAACACTGCTGTGGGTGGTGGTTTGATGCTGCTGATGTCAAATGCCCCCAAAATGCTCACTTCCAAACGCAAGACCCGAAGAAAGATTACTTTCGAGTTAACTCCAGGTAACCCGATGGAACGTTTTCTAGAGACATATAGCACTGCCTTCCACATCTCACATGTTGGCTCCCTGCTGAAACAGGGATGAATTTTCTCCTTTTTAAAACAGATTGAGAAGACTTAAAAGCTAAATGCTTCCCATTTACCACTGCAAAGCACAGTGAGAACCACCACCACCCCTGAGAGTGAGAATTACCCCGGCAGTGTGTTTCTGTCCTCAGCAGCTTCAGGGTTGGACAGAGGTTCAGTCCCCACGGCCACTCAGCCCTCGGCCCGACGCTGCAGCGAGCCAGACTGGGACATGAAGCCTGTTACCTGCCAGCTCTTTATTCCCTCCCATAGCCTCAGGCATCTCCAAGCCACGAGCAATACAATTTTAATTTTACCTCCACGTTCCTTTTGCTGCATTTCCTAAGATTTCTCTCCCTAGCTCCTTCCTATCCAACACCATCACAGGCAGTTAGTAACTTTGTCAGGAAAACCTGGCAAAACAAATAGCTTCTAACACCCGACCTGAAGCAGCAGCCCTCCATCTCTTTCAGTGCAACACACACTGCTCTAGAGGACAAATCTTGGATTTTACACTTACTTGCTTTACAAAGACCCATTTTCTTGTTTTATTATATGTGGAGGGCTTTTTTTTGGTAAATCTAAATCTGTAAATAGGTTTTACGGTCACTTACATATATTGTTTATAGCACATTATCTGTTTTCTATTTTAATCCTGAAGAAAATTGACCACTACTTTGCGGTACATTGAAACCACATATTTTTCAAGCCGTCATACACAGTCGCCACTTCCTTGGTCGGCTGTGCGTGTTCTTTTCTTTTATTTGAATTGTATTTCATGTGGTTTAATTGCGGTGTTTATTTACATGGCAATGACAGAGCATTAATTTTACTGTAGAAGAACAAAAGGATAAATGAGTGACCTGAATGGCAAAACTCCAAGATGCCATTTCGCCAATACCACACATCAAGTGTTTTGATCTACACAAATTATTTGAAAATTACCTCACTCCCAAACCGAAGTAATGACTGAATTTATACCAAAGGATGAGGTTATCTCCTTTCATTAATATCTATACCACCTCAGGCTCTTCCTTATTTATGAAGCTTTCAATATTTGGTCTAAAGATGGAGTCATTTCCAGAGACCTGCCTTGCACTTCTTTGCTTCCCTGAACTTACCCTTACCTGATGCTACAGAAAGTGGGAAAACATATTTTCTTTAAATAACGGGAAAACGCCGTCTGTGTTCCCACCTCTTCTTGTGAGTCAGGGAGGTGCAACATTCCTCAGCCTGCGGCAGCACGTTTTTGTTAAATTGTTTATCTCGGGGTACTGGCAATGTTGGGTTTTGTCCCTGGAGTTTTTATGAAGGAACTCGGAGGTCTAACAGAATGGAGAGTTTCTGAACTCTTCAAGAAACTATGGTAAACCGACATCGGGGCATTTTGCCTGAGTGCAGGTCAGACATTTCAGTCATGTAGGAGTTAACAGAAGTTAGCAAAAGGCAGAACAGCCTGGCAATTAGTCTGGGAATGCTTTAAATATCTATCCTGGTTTGCTGTGAATCGTATAGTGCTTCATCCATTTCTCAGAGGAAAACAAGGACAAAAAGTGAGAGTTTTAAAAAGCAGATTTTAAAAAAATGGACAATATCAACATTAGGAAACCAGTGAATGCAAATGCTGGCAGACCTTCTTTGGACTTTTGGAAGAAGCAAAAGGTAGCCCCAAACAGGCATTTTCCTTCATTTTGCATTTAACGCGACTCAGGAGACTGTTGGGGCAGACAGCAGCAGAGCTGTGATAGCCGGGCATGGAGAAGCTTGCACGACAGTACTGATCTGTGCTGTGTTACAGACTGGCAGTGGAGATGCCCTGATCGTTCCAGCTCTATAACACTACATTCATTACATGTTGGAGAGCCCTTACTGCGTCTTCTAGCTTGTCCCAGTCTATGTGGGATTTTTTGTGAAAGCACATTTTCCCCCGTTGCTGCCACTGTAATTCAAAAGGCTTCAACCAATAGGTCTTTTACCATTTCCCTGTGTATGCAGTCCAACTTTCTGGCAGCTTCATGAAAACCCTTCTAATTGTCCATTTTGTTTTCTTTTATTTAACACGTGCCCAGCACATTCCACTCCCTGGGTAGCATCCCATTCATCAGCCATGGTGAAAGAGCCTTCTCAAACAACCCATCTTAAGAGGAAAAATCCAAGCTGATCTTTCTACTCCTTAAACACAGGCCAAATCAATTCTCCAGCATCAGTTAGGACCACAAAAAGATGTCCATAAATTACCCTGTCTTCAAAAGCCTCCAAGAAGCTGGTTGAGAAGACTGACATCCCTGTAAGCCAAGAAGCCCTGTACCCCATGGGTTTACCTATTCCCAGCCATTCCTTCCTGCAGAGAGGGAGCATGGCACAAGAAGTAGTGTGATGTCTTGGTGCTGGAAGACCCCCTTCCAACAGGTTTTAACAGATTTTTATTAGATCTGGGATCAAAGTTCACTGGGAGGCAGAGATACTCCCCATTTTCTACTCCTGAGGACTCACTGTTTTCAGTGTTGTCAAATCCAGTCAAATATACACCAAAACAGACATCCAGCTTCAGGTTTTCCCTAAAAAAGACCTGCTTTGGCAGCCTGAAAAGCCACAGCAGACATGCCAACAGCCTCGGCAGAACTAAGCCAAAAATCCTGGCAACACAACTGAGAACACACCTCTCCCACTTTTAACAATCCAACAACAACCAACAACCCACAAGTAACACAAAAACCACAGATATGTGTCTTACTGAAGACTGGGAAAGATGCATTTCCTTTCAACACCTGGAATTCCTGTTCTAGTCTCCTCCGTAAGTCAATTTGTTCAAACAAAACCTTCTGGAGTTCCTCTAACAAAGAGAAAAGAAAAGTGGCTTTACTAATCTGTATAAATAATTCTTGAGTGAACAGTCGTAGAGCAATTCATTACTATAAGACAAAATATTTTAGCAGTTATAAAAAAAAGTGTTGCATAGACCTACAATAGATTTTGTGCAGAAAGCCATGAATATAAATCAATGTAATATATTATTTTAAAGTATTATATTACAGTGTCATGTATTGATTGATATATATGCATTAATCTCAATTATATCCACCCAAAGGTCCATATATTATTCATATGTTACTTGACAAGCTTAAAATATGGTGCAGAACAAAATGCCCCCTATTATCCTCATATTCTATTAAAACAAAGAGCAGTTTTATAATGTAAGAGGCCCTTATTTATTTTACCTTTCCCCATGTTTTCTACATCCTTCTTCAGTGAATGAGGTGAATTGGTTTCTTGTGTGTGTTCGCCTTAAAAAAAGAAAGAAAGAAAGTTATTGATTTACCAATTTTGCTTTCCATCAGTATTGTCTTTACTATGCAACTGCTTCAGAGAATATGGAGTGAAAAAGAAAAAAAAAAAAAGATTAAGAAAGAGTAAGATTAAGGCTTCTCTGCAAGATCCAGGCGTCATTCACAAGCAGGACAAGCCCTGCCTGAGACCAAAGACATTTTTTCTTGTACAGGCTCTCAAACCCAGACTGGGTACTACCTGCGCTCCTCGGTAGTTCTGGCTCCTCTCAGGGTCTCAGGCGTGCTACTGCACTCTGCTCAAATACTCTTGGCTCCAAAAAGACCCTCTGTGAAATTTTACTTCTTAGACACATTTCGTGAGGACAGCACATCTTTGTGTGCCTTGCAGAAGTGACTGCAGGAGTTGTATTTGCTTCTAGTTCGGTAAAGTGTCTACCCTTCCTGCAGATGAGACTTGAGGTCTCCTCGATACCTAGGGGAGCTCCTCTTCCATGTATTCTGCCAAACTGATCCATGCTTTCACTCCAACCCCTCCTGAAGATGCTCTTATCGGAGGATGACTAGAAGTGAGCTGAGAAAGGGGCAGAGCTTTGTCTACAGTCTCATCTCTCTTCACAACGGGAAGTCCGTTCTTTCTAGCTGGGCAGGACCCTGTTCCAAAATCCACAGGGAAAATCCTTTTTGCACGAGCCTCTTTGCCTTCATCATCTCTTTAACTTCATAATCTTCTACAGCTCTGTGCCAAGGACTTGTTATAACTGTATATAATTAATAACCAGCTGAGATAAAATTGACACTTGCATCTAAAGGACACACCTCTGAGGTCAACTAAGTCAGAGACTTCTGTTTTTTGGTTGCTTACGTCGCTTTTAGTGATACAGCAGTAAAAAATTTTCTAGGTAACAGAATTTCATTATTTCTAGATATATACATACTGCTTCTTTCAGCCTTTTCCTTTACAAATAAAAAACAAGAAAACAAACTAAAAAAGAAAAAAAAATCTTCACAAGGGGTTATATTCACCTGGATGACAGTTTGACTTAAATACGAGCCCTCTGACAGAAGGTTTTATTTTAATTATCCTCTGGAAGTTTGAATTTTTCCTCAAATTTCTGTGAACAAGGTTTTGAAGCAAAAAGCCAGGGAAACAGATTTTTAAAAGACAAAATGCCACTCTCACTGAAATAATTGGGAGATTTTCTATTACTTACAGTTCAAGTATAAAAGGACTCTCAATAATTAGGACAATATTTGTAAGTAGTCAATTATTGAAATAATTAAACTAATTCTTGTTTTTGTCCAGCCAGTAAATACACATTATTAACTACTGTTGAGTAACCACAAGAAAGACATACATGTAACGCTACTCATGTATTTACGTATTTGGAAGAAAGAGTCATGGAAAAAATATCTTGGTTTGGGGGGAAAATAAAAAGTTATAGCACTGAATAGGTCACTGCACAACAGGTAAGATAGCAGCTACTTAAAAAACTCATACTGTCACAACGCATTTGATAATAGGTCATTACAATATGCTAATTTGAAAGTTGAATTGGAAGGTCTTGTTTTATATGCAGTCAGAAATCTTTTTGCAAAACATTTATTTATGTTTTTAAAAATCAATGAATTCTTATATCCAGTAAACGTTGAAGTCATAATATATGAAACATCCAATAGCTATGCATTTCAGCATCTGCTCTCCCTTCTTATGCCCTTATTAAAAAAAACACTCATTCAGGCATACACATTTACACAACTGATACCTGGTGCCAGCAATTCCATTTTAAAAATCTGTTTACGTAACACAATTATAAAAAAATCATTTTGGTACAATATTTGATATAAACAGAGTATTCTCTACAGGTAAGCTGTCTCACCACATTAAAAGAAATAGCAAGCTTAAAAAAAAAAAGAAAAATATATCACTTTGGGGGCAGTGGTTTGAAGTATTCCCATAATTTAAAATGGACTTTTTAATTTTAGTTAACATAATCCGATTTTAAACAGGATTGCTAATAAAAGAAGTATTTTGTTAGATAAATATAGAATGAGGGTACACAATCAAAAAGAAATCATTTAAGTTTAGGAAGGGTATTTATTAAATTATAAATATTAGTATATTTTTCCAAACAATTTCATTTAGCCATTCTTTTCTGAATGTTTTATGCACAATGTTGAGGGAGAGCAGACTGACAGACAGAAGCTAACAGGATTCTTCAAGGGTGGGAAGAGAAAGGGGAAGAGACGAGATCGCAGTACTGAGCATGGCAGCAACCCAGACAGTTCTTTCCCAGCTGCCTGGTTGAGCTTTCAGGGCCGTATAGTTTGAGGCTGCAACTTGCTGGGACTTCATCGAAAGAACTACATCGAAATGAAAATAAGGGGATGTAGCACAATGAATAACTTCTCCAGCATCTACAGCCTCCCCACGAAGCTACTGAAAAGGCTTATTAGAAAATCGACCACCTTTGCCTCCCAAATAAGTAAAGAATAGGATGGGAAAAGTGAAGGTATTTAAAGGCAAAACCCAACGTATCAGTTTTAAAGAATCAACCACATTTTTAAACTGCTTTCGAATGTTCAAAAAAGGCCTTGACATTATTATTGTTAATTGTAATAATAATAATAATCAGATGAGTTTCACCTTTCCAGTCCCCCTCAAAATGATAATCAGGAGTCTGCTCTTCTCAGTTTTTCCATACTTCCCAGAGGCCTCATCATGTGTTGTGTACTGTTATACCTTAATTGAAAGGGAGGAGGTATTGAATATTTAACCAGCTTCCTTTCTCTTAAATGTTAATTAAAAGCTAAATAGGTGTTTAAAAACAAACAAACAGAAAGCCCAAAGAATTTTAATCAGTCTAAGAAAAAATCACTTCCCCTCATAATAGCTCCACCATAACTCTCTTGGGCCTTGTCTACTACACACAAACTTGGGCCTGCTCAGCAGCATTTAAAACAGAAGCACTGAAAGCTGCGCAACCCCCTCCGTGGACATCCAGGGTTTGTTTCAGAGAGGTTCAGCTTCAGTTTAGTCAGAAAATCTAACTGTACCTCAACAGCCTGCTTTCTAGGGGCAGGAGAGGGCAAAGTATCCATAGCCAGTCTGCACGGCCTCCGCTAGAGCTTTTGGTACCTCTGTTCTTTCCAATTAGCTCAGGTTCTTTCCAATTAGCGCGGACATTTTTAAGTTGGAATAAAAGTGGGTTATATTTTGGGGTTACACAGATTATAATGGCACTCTTATTCTCGAACATGAACACCCACCCACGGAAGAAAGGAGAAGTGGTGTCTGTGGGTGGACACACCTCAAATTACTTTATCAGTACTCTGAAAACAGGAGGCCCCACTTTGTACACTGACTGACACAACCACAGCTCTTGCGATGCCACCATTTTATTAGCTCTGCATACACTGCATTCAGATTTGAATTCTAAAAATACTTCGCTCCATCTGTGGCTGGGCATCGGCCTTATTATTCCTGGACAGCACTGCGCCTTGCAGAGCGCACGCGGCCTGCAAACCAGCTCCCTAGCCTGTTCCTACGAGGTGAGCTTCGCGGTTAGAAAGCCTGCAGCATCGATGGCCTACCAGGACCACCGTAACGTAAAAGTGCACCGATATTTTTGCTGGAGACAGCGCTGTGTACAGGCACAA
>VXAA01002162.1:212187-222198 GCA_013399115.1 Anseranas semipalmata | reverse complement strand
GGCGGTTTCAAACTTCCCGCAGGCGGCGGCGGCGGAGCGAAACTGCGGCCCCGGTGCCGGCCGCGTGCGGGGGCGTCGGTGTCGGTGTCGGTGTCGGTGTCGGTGTCAGCGCCCGGCTCGGGCGGACTTTGTGCCGGGCGGGCCGGGCTCGCGGCCCAAAGCGGCCATTAGAGGCTGCGCCTCGTGGCCGGGGCACCGGGGCCAGGGGCAGCCCCGCGGCCGTGGCGGGGCCGTTCCGGNCGTTCCGTGAGGCGAGGCGGCAGTCCCGCCGACCAGCCGTCCCCAGCGGGTAACGGTGCGTCCTGACCCGCTCCCGAAACTCAGCGGGCGTCTGAAACGCGTAGCGAGATTAAAACGCAAAAGCGGCGTCAGGATGCTCTGCGCGGCAGGAATTTTAAGGCAGTCGCTTGACGAGATAACTTTTTACCCTCGTTGTTTGCGGCAGGTTGGAGAAGGAGAAACAAAGTCATGTGGCGCCGAGTGGGTGTCCCCCCCTCCTCCCGCTCCCCCCGCTCCTTTTCGGGGACCCCGCTGCGCCCACGAAGGGGTCGGAGCAACAGGGACGGGGTCGCCTGCAGGTTTTCCTCTCCCCTGTTAACACGCGGTTGCCATCGCCAAACCTCCGCTCGCTTCTGGGGTTCCACGTTGGTGCCACGGCCTGACGGGCCTCCAAAACCCTGCCGCAGCCGCCCCGGAGGAACCCCGAAAGCCTCCCACGTCGCGGTGCTGGCGCCTGGCCTGCTCCCTGGGGCCCGCGGGGAAAGCCCCTGTGCGGGAGCAGGGCCCGGCTGCGGTGTCACCGCTTCTCGCCCGGAGAGGTGACAGCGATGCCGTCCCACGCTTCCCGCTGAAGAACGCGTCGAGAAGCCGACAGCACGTGGTGGTGCTGGATAGTACGTTCCCTGTTCTTTGTGTGGTCTTCCATAAAGTTAAAAATAGCAAGTGGAAATAGCGTTTAAGGAAAAAAAAAACTTTAAAGCAGCACATGCCCTGAGTAGGCCTTCACCAAATTTGCTCAGTTTACGATCATGCTATTTTTAACATGCATTTCTCTACTATGTGAAAACAACTACACGGAGGTACCCTCCCAACTTACTAAGTGTAATCGGTTTCAGTTTTCTCTTGCAGTTGTTGACAGACCAGAGAGTAAACAGCCTACAAACACTTACCTGGAAGTCCAGTTTTCTGCGCATACCGCTTGGCCACATCCCTACTCTGGCACCCGGGCACCTCAGTGCAGCGCAGACTTGCCTGGAACGCCCCTTGCTTTCAAAGATTTAAGTTCTTCAAGATTTAGGGGCAAGACAAATTCATTCTGAGACCAACTGCCAGCAGCCTCACTGCTCCCCCTAGAAACTTGTTTCAGTTTCTTGTTTAGCAGAAATCAGATTGCAAAGCTTCCGAGCATAAAAAATGCTTCAAGAACATCGCGGTGACAGGACCAGACAACCAAAGAAATGCAGCATTTCTTTAAAAAGTATGTTAACACTGCCAGCAACGAGGGGGGCACACGTAGGAACTCAGTGAAATATTACATTCCAAGAAAAAAGAAAATGCCCAAGTCTCTCCTACATGCTTCTTTCCGAAGGCGCAGAACCAGACCCTCCAGCCCCATAAACCATACCTCCTTTGGTGCAGCCTGTGAAATCAGCTGGCCTGCTGCTCAGGTAATACACATTTGAAGGGAATCCCCAAACATTTTCCAGCGCTAGAAGAAACAGAATCTGTAAGTGGCACTTCCACGAAGCAGGGGAGAATTGTGGCAGCTCTCCAGCTCCTCATCCACCGTAGGAAAGAGAGAGTTAGGAAAAGTACTGTGTGGGTTTCAACACCCAAAGGTGGGACGCGGCCCTCACGAGGCGTGTGTTAACATACATGCGTGCTCTACGGTAGTCCAAGACAGAGACGAAATACATCATTGCATAGCTGCTACGGGGGAAGAAGTTTTGAAACTTTAACTCATTTGTCAGCTAGTCCCCGAAGAGAAAGTCGTAACACCCCGAGTTAGTGACAAGCGCTTTGCAGCTCCGTAGGAGAGAGAAGAAACAGCAACGTGGAAGCCTTCGTGATTAACCTTATTGGTAACAGCTTATTAAAATATCCAAGAGATGACAGGGATGAAAATTCTCTTGTAGTCACCCAGCACTTCGTATGCTGTTGGAGCTAAGTAATCCATATGATGCAGGCAGCCATTTGGCTAGCAGATTAGGAAGAATTTGCATTAATGGCTGAGAATTTCAACAGCGGTTGCAGAGCAAGGGTATGTGTACCAACAAAACCCAGATGAATTGCTACACTTTACCTAACTAGGTAAAGTTTCAAGGTGGGGATAGTTTGTACAAAGCTGAGCTTGTCACTCTGTAAGACAGGCATCACTATGCAGAGATAAGTTAATGTACGCTGTAAGAAGTAAGGCGCAGAGATTAGGGGACAGAATTTACATCTGTTTTAGAACATCGGTATAGCAAAATGCAAATGATTTAGTATCAGATGAAAATACAAAGGAAGGTTATTTATTCGGTAGACTTCGAAGAACCAGCATCTGTTTTAAAAGGCAGGTATAGTGAAATGTGATCTTAAAATCTAGACATTGTCACTTCAGAAGGCAGAATGACATCTTACAGTGCTGAGTCCCCAGCCGAGCTGCGCATAGTTAGGCCTTCAGGTCACGAGGCCCCAGCAGCGTGTGCCTCGCTTCTGACAACGCAGCCCAGGTATTTTGCCTGTGTGAGGACTGTAGACGACGAGCTCAGAGCAACCCTGCCTGAAAAAAAGCTCTGCCAAGTTCACCTTCGTCCTCCCCTGCTCAGCACTGCTGTGGTCCAAACTGTTCATCGGTTCCCACAGAAAGTGCTTGTGCTTGTTCCGCAACCTCCAGGTGACTTCTCCCCAAAAGCTTTTCTGTTTTGAGGAAGGAACTTGTAGTTCCCAAAGAAATTCTGTACGGATGAACCCAAACCTCAGCAACTTCTCATCTCACAGCCTTTCTTTTACTTTTTTTCTGGTTGTGCGAGGAGAGATGTGAAACTGCACCAGGAGCAAAGCTCCTGATCCAGAAGACTTGTGCTGTGCAGTCGCTGCCCTTCAGGCACTTCAGGCGCGGTATTTGGGATGCCATTCCATGGCTGCAAACAATCTAAGGCATTATGTTTTGTCCCGTGATTGGTGAGAAGTGGCTCCTAAATCGCACGACCCCACAACACACTCACGTTTTATTCCCCTCTGGACATTATTTCAGCCAAATGGAGAAGAAGTAAAAAAGACAAACGGTTTCTTTTTCTTTCACAACTGAAAGTTTTACTCAAAGCTTCTCAGAAATCAGGCAGCAATGGAAGGACACGAGACAGAGAGTGGTAAGTGGCCCAAAGGGCACAGATGATAATGATGTGCCATACGCTAAAGGAAAACAATATCCCTTTCTTTAGAAGAAATTGCTCACCAACTTTCCGCACGCTGAAATACCGAAAGCACACGGACTTTGGTTAGTATCAGGCAGCAGCAGACTTGTCTCAGAACGAACGACGCTAAGCATTTCAGCTGCAAAGCGAAACGTGTTAGAAACACAAGTGCTACAAGGAGCCACCCTGTGGCACCAGCAAGCTAAGGGAACAGAGGGCAAGTCGGGGTAGACAGGTTTTATTTTTTCTTTTCTTTTCAAAAGTCACGCCGGCAGGAGTGACACCGGCTGGAACCGGCCCAAACAGCCACAGCTACGACAGGGAACTCCTTAATGGAGGAGCTGAAGCAGAGGGGCAGCAAGCTCTGGCACTTCGCATCCACGTGCCACTCACCGCCAGGCCGTACGGGGACAAAGCTCCGTGAGGGACACGAGCACACCCGGCTGCCTCACACGAGGGGTTCCAACAACAACAAGTAATGCTGCCCTCAAAATCCAATCTATTCCATGGAAGTTTTCTGATACAGTAATAGTATGGGAACAAGGATGATGAGATACAGCTCTCTCAAGGCTAACTTAAGCACGTCACCCAGGGACATGCCATCCAACTGGGCACCGCCGTGCCCTGAGCCTCGGGTCCCTCTGAAACACCGCCCGGGCGCTGCCTCTTGCTGAGGACAGCCTGGACAGCTGGAATGCAGCACCAGCCCAAGTGCTAGCACTCCAGAGGTGATAAAATACTTGCCCTCCTTCTCAATTTAGTCAGAAGCAAGATCTGTCAGCTTTTCACCTGAATTCTGAGGTTTAACAAGTCGGTGCCTGACCGCTCGCCTCAGCCCTCCAGTTCTGATCGCCACTGGAGACGAGACGCCAGGTTAGAGGGGCCACCTCTGTAATTGGGAAGGACGGTGAGCTCTTATAAAAACAGAACACCAGCGGGGAACTGACCTACTCCACAACACCCCTGCTTATGAGGACATTTGCTCTCAGACCATGACGTGAGCTGACAGTTTTGCTGCCAGTCCCGTTTTCAGCGCGCAGAAGCAGCACTAAAGACTCCCGTTCCCAGTAGAACATGCCTCGTCTTATATGGAGAGTCACAGCTATCACAATGCCAACAACTTCTGACCTTTGTCCTTAATAAATGGAACACATCATATCTAAGAATGAAGTCACACACCCGACACAAGCATCAGCTGACATAAAAACACGGCAACTCATCTGCTTAGCAACACAAGCTGCCACCAACATCACTTCCTTCTTCAGCACAAAGTTCAGCTCAAGGGCTCCACCCTGACTCAGAGCCGCCTGTAAAATTGGATCTGACGAGCCGAGAGATCACGTCTCCTCTCTGTGAGCAGGACTTTCCGCGGCAGCTAGATTTCGTTGGAACTTCCTCACGCCCAGCCCGGGGGAGGGAGGGAGCTGGTGAGTGTGGGAAACACCGCGGCAGTCACAGAGTTCACCTGCCAAGGAAGTGAGAGGTTGACTTTCACGTTTCCCGTCAGCTTTCCTCCAAGACAGATTGTTCAGACAAGGTACTGAACAACTCGTGCCTTCTATGGGTTGGAGAGCAAGAGAGATTTGTCACTATTATTTTCCGGCTTTAAACATTCAAGAAGCACCCAGGTGCTAAATTCTAGAGTACGGTCAGAAATACCTACATGAGCAGTGGTTACTTATTTAAAATGGGAGGCAATTTAAAAATCACAGCCAAACACGCATTTATAATATCCTTGGAAAATAATTATAAAGTTGTTATTTTTGCTACTTAGGTTCATTGAGAAAAAGGCGTTTTAAATTGTTTCTTGAAACTATTACACTAAAATGCAGAGAGGAACATCTTAAATGTGTTAAGTTTTATAACTTTTCCATCTATTTTCTGTAAATGCTTCATAAAATCACAAGTCAACAACAATGAAAAAAATCCATTTACTCAAACAGTTAAGCTAGGTGTGTTTTTCTCTGATTCTTCTTCTATCCTGAAAAAGGATCAACTAATAAGATGATGCTGCTTCCTCATTAAACTCGGGTCCAGTCCCCTCGCTGCTTGGTAAACTTCTGGCAAGAGGACTGAGAGGGCTCTGAAGAGACCATCTGGTCCCACCTGGCCGCAGAGAGATAGGATAAAGTCGTCCCAGACAATCCCCAACAGATGTTTGTCTAACCTGTTCTCAGAAGCCCTCAAGGAAGCAGAGACCCTGACTTCCTAAGTGGCTTGTTCTGGTATTTCACTACAACAATCTAAAAGTTTCTCTTACATCTCCCCCCACTCTCCTAACATCCAACTTAAATCATCCCCCCACCCTCCTAATATCCAATCTAAAACATTTCGCTCTGTACTCATCTGGTTTTCCCCCAGCACTCAAAAACCTCTTCTAGCCTTTTGCACATTGGGAAAACTTATCCAAATCCCACTCAAACTTCTTTTTCAGATTCAACATGCTTGTTTCTTTCACCACATCCTTTTATATTCTACATCTCTTTTTTTTTTTTTTCTTGCCCTGCCCTGTACTTTGTTTTTCTGCAGAGAAACATGAAATGCAATAGTACAGTTGAAGCCTTACCAGCACTTAGTGGAGTCATCGTATCTTCACATCTTACTCTACGACTTACATATGCCACCTATTGATAAACCCTAAGAGAGCATTGTATTTTGCAAAAGCATTGTGTTGTCTGTTGCTTTTTTGTTAGCAATTCTCTACACACCCCATATAACTATCTAGCTTGCTTTCTCCAAGAAATTGGTGATTGTTTTAATTGAATTTCACTTTTCCATTTGTTAAGTTCATTTTGATTTCTGTACTGATCATCCATAGTAGTGACCATCCGCCCAGCTTGGTGTAATTCATACATTTCATAAACATACTCTGCATTACATCAATCCATACTATTCTTTGTGTTTTCTTACACTGCATTTATCACAGTAGTATCTCAGTGCCTTACAGCAGAGCAATCGGTGACATCTCTTCTGTCTCCTTCCCTCTCAAGAAGGGCATGCATGGAAAATTTTGCTTCAGAAGGATATCGGGACATTCATAAAACCACCATACATTCATGTAGAGGAGACAAAATAAATTGTTTCTTCAGACCCATGCCTGAGAAAACTGTTTCGTATGCAGTTATGTTTAAAGTTTATTATAGACTTCTGCTGTGATGGAGTTGCAAAGTTGTCAGCCGTGATCTTCATTTCATTGGCACACAATGCTCGAAGAGAAGGGCCCAAACTCTGAACATAAATCAGTACTCTGTGGAAACAGCATCGCACGGACGACAAGGATATCACACACACTGCAGCCTGCATTGATTACTGTGGGTACTGGGATGTTCAAAAAGTGTGAGAGACATTCAGCAAACACAGAAAGACTTAAACTTACTTGTACAATCTTCGTGGTTTTGTACAATCCAACCAAATGGATATCCCTTGCGCAGCACTTCACTGCAAGAAAAGAAACAACTACCTGGCTAAGTAGAGTTTGATCATCAAGGTACTTAAAACAATGCACTGTTAATTTCAATTTACAAATACTAAATTTTAAACTGGATTTAATAAAGTATACTCTGATAATACCAGCTCACAGATGAAGGAACACCTCACTCCAGCTATACGTTTCATAGGAGAAATGTTATATCTGATTCCATGAGATGCTGTGCACTTGTCATTCTTGCTGACACTATTTGAAAGTAGAGGTGTCCAACACTGGTAAGTGTCAATCACCAAGAAATAAATCTGGAGTCACAGGTCAGTGCTAAAAGCACCACCACCATCTAACGCTTCATTTTGTATCCCTCCATTCTGCATCTTTTCTGTTTCCATCTTGCATCTAAAATTTGTCCTGTGCTTAGAGAGAAATACCTCAGCTCTGCAGCACTGACAGAACTCCCCTGGAAACCCGCCAGAAATTCATCTTTTATATGCATAAGTTTGTTTATGCTTTGTGTATTACCAGTAACTTGCACAATCATTATATTACTTGTACATTCTCAGCAGATGAACAGAAATTGCTTATTTCAGTTAAGGCAATAAGACCTCGTGTCTTCATCCTGTGGTTGCAGAAGAGGGAGGAGATGTGCATTGCATCTGTAATGCCACAGGTCACACTTAGTAGGCTGCACGGTAAGCATCGCTGCACCGAACGGCACAACTTTTAAGCAACGGAGCACTTGTTTCTCTCTTAAAAAAATGCAAGCCAGAATGCTGTATTTTTAGCACTGAGAGCAGAGATTATGCCATCGCTGCTAAGAAAGCAAGATTTTACTTGCTCTTCTACAACTTAACAGAAAAGAAGATGTAAAGCAGTGGCTGGAAGATAAAGGCGACAGATACAGCATTGGCACCGATGTTCATTGTTTAATCTTTGGTGTAGTAGGTTGCCCACAGGACTTTTGAGTCAGAACATTGCACGGGCTGTCAGTTTTTTTGTATTTAATAAATAATCTACCACTCACCATTTCCGCCCTGCAGTCTGTAGGAAAATAAGAAATGTTTACAAGAGAGCTAAAAAGCTCAAACAAGATGGCATCCTTACTCACGTCAACTTCTTAGAAACCAAGTTTAATGATGCATAAAAGCTACTTGTTTTCTTTAGAGATAGGCTTAATTTCTAAAGTTACATTTGTTGTCTTACGGTCACCATCAGCTGATGTGCTACATTATGCCCAAGAAAATTCCCCGCAACATTTACACGTCAGTGATTCAACATAAATAAAGGTAGGTATTGTATCTCGGTCAAGCTGCCACAACTTTCTTACGCTTGTAGCTCAGTCTCAAAGGCAGGCAGTTCTCAGGGCCTGGATGAAAGGGAATTGCAGCAGTGTGGAGGGAGGAGCAGGAAAAGGCCCACTTCCACCTGGAGTTGCTTTTTATAAGCCTCCTTGCTACCAAACAGGCAATCCCAGTGCTTCCAAGGGTTGCCCCATGGGAGCCTTTCTGACAAAGGCACAAATACATAGTTTATTCTTGATCCTGAAAAAGAAAAAAAGGAGAGCCTTCAGAGAAATAAAGAGAGGGATCATATGCTCAGTCCAACGTGCTGTAAAGATGTTTTTTTTTTTTGTCACAAGTCTTCACAGAGATTTAAGGCTAGCAAGCAGCAGATTCCCATATACAGGGAGCAGCAGCAGCAGTTATCTCAATAAAAGGATCAGTGTAGGTGGGCCTTGGATTTTTGTCAGGCAGAAAATACAATTATACTCAGAAGTTCTCCAGTGCCAAAGACAGCAGCACATCAAACACTTTATACTCTCCTAGGTCTTTTTTTTTCATATTGATACAAAGGCACAATGTCATCCGAAGAGTTATCATCAAAGCCAGTGAGTCCTTAAACTTTCATACCAGTCCCTAGAAACAATCTTTTGAAAAACACAGATCTCCACTACAGAAGGAAAAAAAAAAAAAAAAAACACTACTGAAAAAACTACAGGCAATAAGTATTTTTTTTAAATCCTTGTTGTTCTCTCCCCAAGTCCAAATGCCATAAAATTCCAGTAGCTTAAACTACTGCAAGAATTTTAAACCTATCCTTCCTCTCAAATCATGTTTTACTACACATTTTTTATCTCTTTTAAAATGAAAACCCAGATTCAGCTTTTAGCAGAAGCCAGACTATTGCTTCACCATGATTAGATGCAAGCAAAGGAAAACAAACAAACGAACTTGGGGCCTAATGCTGTCAACGTTTGTTCCATCCGTAGTGCTTTACTCAACACTGCTCAGCAGTAACACGCATGGTAGTTTTTTTGCAAGATCACGGCCTTGTTTTAGTATAACACAATCAAGATAATTTTTACAAGGTCAGAAAGTTGGAATAAGAGGAAACAAAATCCACGCCAGTTGCATCTGGAATCAATTACGCTTATGTGCTTTTCAGATGCTGCTGCTTGTCATTCTATTAAATAGTTTTTCGATGTATACATACTATCAGTGCGTACCTAGAAGCAGGCACTACACACATTTCTCCACTTATTTACACCCACCTAGACCAGGGAGGGACATCAGGAGGTCAAAGAAGAAGAGTTCATCTGCAAGCGCTGAAGCGGTTTCGCTCTGAGCTTACAGCTCAGTTATCTGCCTCCGACACGACAAACTGCTCACAAGGGCCAAATGTCCGGGCATGTCTGCGGTGTACTCTACCTGTCCAAAAAGCAAATTAAAACGGAAGGAGTTGTCCAGGCAGATGCTGACTGTACCCACGTTCCACTTTTAAGCACCTCCTCGAGTTTTTAACATGTAGAGCAAAGAGAAAAGGTTATTTCACCTTTGTAAGATGAAACTTTGCTGTCTAAGCTTCATATTTAGTAATGAATCGTCCACAGAAAACTCTAATTAAAAGTTGACTTTATGGAGAATTTCCATTTTCTCTATTTATTTGTTTTTTCCCCTGTAGATGAGGCCGGTCCGGTTTGTGCTGGAAGCGCGGTCAGTGCGGGTGCAGAAGGCGTGTGCACGGACGTGCGATCCGGAGCGATTTCTGGTGCGTTCGCAACTCGGATATTTGACAGTAAGCGCGCGGACCGGCTCAGTGCCGATAAAACACCTCCAGACGGAAGCGCTCAGCTGCCCCACCACCTAAGGGGCAGCGGCCGGGCGGAACCCGGGCCCAGGGACGGCGCCG
>VXAA01002162.1:183336-211554 GCA_013399115.1 Anseranas semipalmata | reverse complement strand
GCCCCCGCGCGGGCCAGGCTGCGCCCGTTTAACCGACGCTCCCTGTAGACGTATTTATTTCGGGTTAATAGGTGTTTATGGTACGTGAGGCTGGACCTGTTCCTCACCAATTTGAGCTACGTCAAAATAACGCAGATTTATACCGGCCCCGGCGTCCCGAGCGCCCACCGAGCCGGCTTTTACCTCACGGCCGCGGATAGTCCGGCGGCAGCCCGCGAGCCGACCCGCCCCGGTCCCGGGGCAGGGCCGAAGCGGGCACCACAGCTGCCGCCGGAGCCTCCGCTGGGGCCGCCGTGCCTCGGCTCCCCCCAGCCGCCGCCGGCACGAACAATAGCGTGTGAGGCAGCGGCCTTCCCCAGCGGGACGCAGAGAGAGGAAGTTAGGGCAGAGGGATGGGGCGGCTGGATTTTCTCTCTGTCTCCCTGTCCGGGCTTATGGTAGCCGGGAGCAAATGGCAGTCGTCGCACGGCGCAGTGCTGGGAGGGGGAATTACCTCATGGAACCGCAAGCACTTTCCAAGCAAAGGTGGAGTCTGGAGCAAACAGCAGATCCAACTGATAGCGGTCGGTGAGCCTGTGGAGCATCGCCTTGCTGCTTTGCATACCTCAAAGAGATGCCTCAGTCCTTGCGAAGCAGGAAAAGGAGACAGCTCAAGAACAGACTGGCTCCCAGCACCCAGATAACGAGAAACGTCACCTTCTTCCTGCAGCGAGCAAGCTTATTCTTTGGCTCACAGAGCAATTGTTTCAGTAACAGCTTTTCCTCTACTGCAGCCCTGAAGGGACCCTCTTTTACATTTTGTGAGTTCAGCTGATGTTGAATGAAAACTGCTTTTCATCTTGCACAGCAATTGAATTAGAAATGGAAAGCCACAAGGACAGAATGTAGTTATGTTCACCTTCAAAATAAAGCCCCAAATAAACAACAACAACAAAAATCCACCACTAGGATGGTGCTTGGCCAAAAGATTGCTAATAGGCAACTGCATTTTTCTTACACGTTTGTACTGAAGCCTTCTGCTGCTCGTGGATGACCTAGGTGAGCTACAGCAGAATGCACACATTGACACCTCACTCTTGGGAGAGGGGATTTAGCGGCCTCCATGCAGGCCGATGCTTAGGTCCATCAGTGAGGCAAACCTTCAGCCTTGCAAACCACTCAGTGCCCTGTGCCCAGGCTTCCTAGCGCCAGGCATGTGGTATTGTACTGCTTTGGCTCTAGCTGACTTGTGCCATCCCCCTTCCATCCCAAGAATCATTTCTCCTCTTCACCACAGGCAGAAAAATGAGATCCTGTCCACAAAGCAAACCAAAGAAATACTTTTTTTTCCAGTGATAGGTATTAAAGGTCTTCCGGAAGTGTATCAAACTGTAAATATGCTGCTCATTTTCTTGAGTCACTACCCCTAGACACCCACCCGTAAAAACCAACAGGGAAAGGAAAGGGTGAGAGAAGTAACAAAGAAGAAGAAAAGTGAGGTACCGAAGATGTGAAGAAACACACAAGAAACAACACGGGGAGCTTTGCTAACTGGAAAGAAAACAGAATCAGACCTGAGTAGGATTCCAGAGAAAATGCCAAAGCGTTTTATGATGCACGGTGGTCAGTTCTGCAGGCCAGTATCGTCGCATGATTGTACACGCTAGATTTTCTTCAAAGGTGAGGATGCCATTTCCTCTGAAGCTACTTCACAAACTTCATTTCTGCTTCATAGCAATGCCATAGGAGACACCGCAAGCGTTTTACTCTCTGTGCAGGCACATCTTCCTCGTGAGAGTGAACAACACGAGACAAGGAGAAAACTGCACAACCCATCTGCTGGATTTTTGGAGCGGATATTTTTTACGTCGTTCTTTGGCTCGGTGACTCTCAAGGACACCAGAAAACCAGAGCCTGTTCTGATATCCTCTCTCCCCACCCCTCCGGGCTTGGCGGTACCCGCGTGCAGCTCGCACCAGGCTGCCCGCACCGAAGTCACGCTGCCACTTCGCTCTGCGGCGGCAGCAGCGCTTCCAGACGCAGGTGGCGGTGCTCAGCTGCTGGTAGCGCCCATCGCACTGAAGTCTCGCTTTTGCTCTCCCCGCACGGTACTGGGAAACAGCAAGCCACTCTACGTGTTTTGTCTTCTCGGGAACCCTTGGCACTTAACCGTCCTGTAAGTCCCGTTCTTTCAAACATTTCCTGTGTCTGAAAATACTGTCCCAAGTCACAATCAGAAAAGGTGTGGTTTCCTTAACCGGGACAGTGTTACCCCCAAATTAACCATTCTAACAGGTACATCGGTCTCTTTTGAACTGTCCTCTCACTAAAAGATTTCCTTGCCTCCCCGTATCATATGTCCAAGTCTAGGAAAAGTAAATAATCACTTTCCACTTAATTTGATGCATGGCATTGAGCTTCACTTAAGAAAGGCTAATTAGATCCCGCTATAATTTACACCAAATACGCTCTCAGCAATCATCAAGATTCTGCCCGATATAAATGTTTGTATCTGTGAATCTTTAAAGAAGGAATTTTAAAACTCAGTTATGTTCTGAGGGAAAACAAAACAACGCATGTTGATGCGCTGGCTCGGTTACATTCACGCTGTCACAGACAGTTCTACAGGAGCTGTAATTTGGGACAGGAGCACGGGTGGATGTACAGGTGCTGTCACAGACCGGCCTCTGAATAAACTTCTGAGTAGATTTTCACTGCACCTTATTTCACCTCTCCGTCACAGAGCCGTTAAATCTGAGCATCAGAAACATGTTCCAGGTGATCTGTCAAAACAAGTTTTCAGAAATACCACTACGCTAGGGAGATTTGCAGCATTGAAGGTTGCAACCAAAACCATTTTTTTTTCCTTAAGTGAACAGTATACCTGACAGTATAAATAGTGATTCCTTTAGTCAGAGCTCCTGTGACAACAGTATGCTTCTTTAGGCTGGGATGAAACTGCCTGGGGAGCCCGCTGGTTCTGCCTTTTCCAGCTTGGATTGCCTGCAGTGAGACTGCTCCAGTAACAGTCTCTTTCCTCAAGCCAATCCTAACGCTGGAGCACTTTTTTGTTCTCTCCAGCTGCTAAGTGAAGAATAAACTTTTGGTTTAGCCCCTCCTTTATTGGAAAGGGAATAGGGTAATACGCTGTAATTGGTTTTCCATGTTTGCCAAGAGTCTGTTTCCTCTTATCATCCACAATATTTAACATAGGTCTTGTAATAGTTCCAAAAATAATAAAATCTGTCCCAAGAATAAAAATGATAGATCCACAACATGCTGCTTTTTTGTCATGGTCTTGGTTTTGTAACATTCTGTTAGTAGTTTTTATTGCCTAATGTTGTGGTTTCTTTCATACGCAGCAGACCCAGTAAAGACATTTCATCAGCTACTTACACAGCAGCAGCCCAGATTATTTACAAATGGAGATTTCAGTACCATATTAAAATAAATCACCACTGTACACTGTTAAAGTTACACTGCAGTAATATGGCAGAAAAAGAACAGGATACACTAGGGGAAGGAGCATTAAGAATATACAAATCGTAAGTATGGTATCAGCAAACAAATTTATTAAGATATCCAAATAAAACCTGTTAGTCTTCCTTCCTCCCCCATCTCCTCCCACTCAATAATGGAAGGGGAATAGGCAAATTATATCCCCCCCTCCACCCCCAAACAGTACACGTGTAACATGTGCAATGTGTAACAGAACCCATGCAACACTTTCCTCATGACTTTAAGTCATGCGGCAACACAGTATATCCCCCCACCCGCACCCCTTCCCCCAAAGTAAATTCCCCATTTTGGGCAAATTCCCCTAAAGGTAGGTGTAAGGGATGTGGAGCAGTAAACATGGACAGCAGCACTTTACTCAGTGGATTCCAAGTTGGATGAAAGAATACCAGAACAGACAAAACAAAAAGGAGATAACACAAGAGAAACTTGATTGAGGAGAAAAACTGAGAAAGCCGTAGGACAAGCAGCAATGTCAAAAGAATAGTCCATCAACAGGAACTGCCATCTCTGGTTCAAACATTTGCAAAGCAATACCCTATCGTAACAACCGAGGGAAGTGCAGGCACTTTGGGGTGCCATCATTTAGCATGTTTTGTTAAATCCTTTAATGCCAAAAATCGTCTTCTGATATTTCTCAGGTTTTTTTATAAGTTTGTTCATTCAAAGTTAGTTTAACTGTAACTTAGAGCCTGATAAGAGGGTTTTTTATCCCCTTCCCAAGAACAGATTTAGTGCTGTAACACACAGAGTTAGGCTCTTACAACAGAAATCATTTTCCCAAGTTAAGCATATGCCCTTGAGCCTAAACCTAATCTGTGGCCTTCTAACAAAAAAAAAAAAAAAAAAAAAAAAAAAACCCCAAAAAAAAAAAAATGTGGGTTGAAGGACNTTTAAAAAAAAAAAAAAAAAAAAAGCCCACAATATACAAATGTTGTGGTTGAAGGCTCTCCAACTAGTCAGCAAAACAATGAACCAAGCATTACAAAAAGTGCAATGCAACAGAAAGGAGACCTCTCTCGAGCACTGGGGGCTAGGGGCTTCAGGCAGTCTCTCATTATTTTAACTTATCAATGAGCGTTTTGGCAGTCATTTACCTTAAGTCAATGCTGAGTCTGATCTTGCACAAGAATAAACCAGAATGATTGAAGTCAACAGAAACACACAGGTAGAAGACCGAGGGAGTTTAATCTTTCTTAAACGACTGCCAAAATACCTGGAGCTTTTCATTCAAAGTAGAAATAAGAGAGACAAGTCATGCTTAGAGGATCTGTCATTCCAATTTACTCCTTTGTAAGTTAACTACGGTTTATACCATACGGTAAATTGGGACTGCAGGGAAACTGCACCTTGGTATGATTTTTCAGTATCGATAGTAGTCTTAAATTACAGCTGTACAAGTTACTGGGGAACAATGAAATATTTTAATTCTTTGGTTATGAAAATGCAATCAATAAAAGCAACTGGAATGCAACGTGAAAGCTAGTTATCAGTCACTCATGTACAAGTAAAACTGAAACCTGTAACACAACCACCTTGTAAAGCACATGCTGCACAAGTAAATCCTGCTAGGTTCTGTACTATATAATTTTCAAATTCTAGTAGGATGAAATAGGATCAGTGGCTTCTCAACAACCACAAAAATATGCAGATTTCTGATAGGCAACAAAAGGATTGTGCGTGCACAAAGCTTGTGACAAAAAGCCAGCCAGGGTGCGAGGAAACTTCAGTTTCATTCTAGCTCCTCTTTGAAAGTACCAGACCCTTAAGATAAATGTACTGTGCGAGACTCGCACGTAAGACAGGACCAACCAGCAGGACCAAAATCACCACACACACGTGACTGTAAGTCACAGCGCATTCCCCCGTCCCCTACCTCATCCTCCACCCCCCCTAAAAAAAAACAAAAGCCAACTGCACCAGATTCCTGGTCAGTTCTAGGTCTTCCACGCTTTCAGAAAATGAGTGGGTGTCAGACGCTTTAGCTGACTATGTTAACAGCATGCATTTTTGTTCTTGTCAGGATTAGGTACAAATTCCCCCATTTTGCTTTCTTAACAGCAGCAATTTTTATGTCTAAGAGGAAATTTATTGCCATTTGTAACGCGGCTGAGGCTGCTATAGAAGAGCACACTTTTCTCCCAACGCCTCTCAAGCAAGCGAGTTCTGTAATGTTGCCAGTTCCACAAAACCTTTGAGCATGTAATTCAAGCAAGAACGCTCGTTCATTCATTCTTTCTTGTGAGCACCCAGTCTATACAAGCCCGTTTTCTCTCAACATCAATGCAATTCAGCCCTATGGTTTCACCACCACGCAACACAATTTTCAACCTCAGTTGAAGCAGTGTTTGTGTTTTATAAGTGCAAATACATAATAAACAGTTAACAGTATGTAAATAGAGTGCCCTTTTGAAAATGTAAATAGTTGAACACGAGTATACTGCATTGCTTACAGTGCTCCTGAATGTGTAAGAAAGATTTGAAGTCAGCATCTAGCAGAAATCCTTACTGGTTTTCCCTTCCCCCAGTATACAAACAAAAGGTTCCACACATGTTTTAAACTTTATTTAATCTCAGAACCACTGCTATGTTACACCTGTCAGACTGAAGTTTATTCATTTTCGATGTTAAAGTTTTGACAATAAGAATGGATGACGTGAGGATCCACGTCCCCCCGTGTTGTGGTGCAGTCAGTATTGGTCCAGTAAGACAAAAATTCTGCAGTCATTTTTTTCTCTTTAGATACGTGAAGCACGGCCTAGCACTACTGTCACCCTTTTATCTGCAATTTATATAAACAGGATGAGGTGGAAACTCTGTTGTTCCCTCATTTGTAGGAAAAGTGACATAACATTCTGTACTTTAACAAATAAACACTTAAACACAGGATTTTCTTTTGTACTGTTGCAACCCTTTCATTTGAGGCAAAACATCCCCCCACTCCTCCCCACCATAAAAAGTACCAAAGCATTTCTAGTTTTGATTTTCATCAAGATTTCCAAACTGGCAGATTTTATTTTCACACCCTCTTCACAATAGACAAGATGCTTACCATATATTTAGGATTACAAGTTGTCACTAAAAGAAAACTTTACACAACCACTGTACATTTAGGTTGAAAAACTGTCCTTGCATGAAAAATATACCTAGAAATCAAGTGGTAAACAAGAAAAAACATTAAGAAAAGATTAACGTTTTCATAATGTGCCATTTTAATTTTATCAACTCCTCCTCTACTTTTCACCCATACTCTGTTTTTACCTATAGTATTCGTTAAGGCAAACAGCTAATCCATTTCTGAAGAGGTGCTGTGGAAATTGTGGACAAACAGCAAACATTTGGCATTAAAATAGATAGCACGTATGTAGCCTCTAGTAATATACATTAAGCATTTTTCTTGGACTTCGGGATAATGACGGGGAGGATGAACATGCTAACAATGTCAAAAAGGCTTAAAATTTAGCGTCCAAGCAATTTCTATTAATGCTTCTGTAGTTTTCAAGCTCTAAGTAGTATAGAATTTATGCAAATGCATTAAAGAATTCTAGCTTGGCAAGTACACCCAAGCAGGTTATTAAACTATATATACAGAAAGTGATAAATACAGAATTAAAAGAGTCCTTCTGCTTCTCTTTATAGCCTTGAAAATTGACAAAAAACTTGAGGACAGCTCTACAATATTAAACATTAGGTAACCGCAGGAACTGGGAAACCTAACTACACAAACCGATTAAAATACTCAGATGACTTTGTAGTGTTTAATACAATTCAGTTCGTAGTCAAGGGCACAAGACAACATTTAACAAAAATAATCACATCAATTGACCTAGAAATCAAATGTAAATAGATATGAATACAATCTCCAAAATCTGTCTTTAAGTGAACATTAACCATTTATTCAAAGTTATACAAGAATTTGAAGGATAAAGTCTTCTTCTGCAACAGGAAACCAACTCACAAGTTTCATGTCTCAGTTGAATTGCAGTGGAGGCGAGCGGGGCAGGGGAGGGAGGGGAGGGTGAACAAACAAGTTAGTAGGCCCCAGCCAGGCAGCTAGAAAGTAAAAACGGGCTCAACAGCAGCCTCCGCCGGCTTGTTGTCCTCCCTGATTGCCTGCAAGTGTTGCGTTAGTAGCAGCGTGTTGAGGGCCAATTTTTATGCCATTTGCCTGAAATGAAGTTTAATACACGGTATGATTATCGTAGAAAGCTAAGTATACTTGAAAAGCTTTTTTTTTCTTTTAAGATGATCATATAGCAAGCTCTTCTAACATCTGCAATAAATACACCATTTTTTTTTTAAAGCAACATGTCCTTGGCAAGTAAATATAATTTAAAGAAAAATGCTTTCCTTCTCATTTCAATTTCATCTCCATGTTAAACTCTGTACCTTAAACTCCTAACATGAAAACACAGAGCAAGAATCGTGTTCGAGTACTGCTCGGCACAAGGCTTTAAAACTACATAGCGTTTGCTAGGAACATACGACCTCCCCCTCTCACCAAAACCTCCACTAGTTTAATAGTTCAGTATAAAACTTTTCCTCTCCAGCCAGCATTTCTTTCTGTGTTGAATCAGCTGTACGGGCTAAGGGCATACGAGTGTTCCGTGTCATCAATAATTTCTATGATCCCGAAAGACGTGGCTACTTGCCAAGAACCCACACACAGCGCAGCTCTTTCATTCATCAAAATCACACTTATATCTTAACCCTCACTCCCTCAAGTGGATTTTACCTAAAAATACAGCACTTTGAGAAAAGTAATACAGTAGCTTCAGAAATTAAGCTCTTAAGGAAACTTTGCGTCACAGTAAATCTCAGATTTATAGTGCTTGGCAGTTGTTCTGCAACAGTAGTAGCCTTGGGGTTTCTGGCACTAGCTCAGTATTGACAGCAGCTGATGTGGTTTCTTTTCGCTCTTTGACTCCTCTTTAATAAAAAGCATGCCCTATGGCTCATTGGTTTTGCCCCCTCTGGGCTGGTAGCAACTTCTTGAGGAACCCAGGAGCCAGACTTGGCACGAAGCCACGTAAATAGCACGGACCGTTGGCTCCTGACAGCGCGCTGCAATCAAAGCTCCGTAAGGCGCAGTAAAGCAGTCAGCCGCTGCTCGAAACTCGACAGATACAACGAGCATGCTTTCTCAGACACTGATTACCGTCCAATTTATACTGCGCCGGGTGTATTTTCTTTAGAAAATATGCTAAAGGAAGTTTTAACTTCTTTGTCACTAAACTGAATTTAGAAGGTGTTTCAGCATAACACCATATATGCACGCAGATGGTTTTCAGTCAGAATTAGTGTCTGAATGATTCCTACTGAAGTCTTATTTAGCTACAAGTTTCCTAACGCAAATACTCCTCATACTACTGAAGTGTCTCATTACTTCCGCTGTACAGTCATACCAGCAATATTTTTATTAGTCAACATTTTCTTATGTTGAGATATATTAAGCAGAAAGAGGCGAGCCTAACTGAGTCCTGCCAACTCCCTCACTGCTCTCCCAACACTTCCGCAAGGAGCATCCCGCTGAAGAGAAGTGTCCGACAGACAATCCCGGACAGAGAACGCACCCAACGGAGCGGCAGCCCAGATTTCCACACATGGTTTTACCAAGCACCTTAGCAATGACATTTAGGGACGTGGGGTAAAAACTTGTGCACCGGAGATGACTGACCTCTTAACACTGTCAAAGCTGAACTGTTATATGTGCTGTTACTTCTAATATAAATATTAACTGAGAACTTATATGATCCTAACAGATATTTCTATCTACTACCACCGAATTTGAATTTGCTTTTTCTACAGCCATGAACCTATCTCCTAGCTGCGCAAGCTTTGCAACAGCACAATCATTTCAAAATTTAAGAGATTACAGGTCTGTCTTCTAGACTCTTGCATTACAGAAGTGCTCCCTGCTCCAGGCCCCACACCCCACAAAAACAAGCCAAAGAGACCAGCCCTGATAATCTGTAATTTCAGTAATGTGCACAGGCAAAATGGCTAATCTTTTATGCCCTACAGAATCCAGCCACCTAAACCAGGAACATTTCAAAAGTCTTTTATGTAACTCTCAAAGCAATCCCTCCCCTACACTGGACAGCTCATGGAGTGCATCTGGCATATCAACATGGTCCTCCATTTACATAGTGGAAAATTATCTTTGAAAACAGATGACACCATATGGAGAAGTGGATGAAAGTGGATTTTCTTCTCTTTTGGGGATTTATATTATTTTGTGATGCTTCATGGATAGATAGGGTCACTTATTTTAATCCATTTTTTACCACAATGGCAGACAATTCTATATCCAAAGGGAACAGACAAATATTTTACTGTCCAGCCTTCTAGGGAAGGTGAATTTTGTACATTAAAAAAATTAAAAAAAGGGGAGAGAAAAAAATCAGAGTACTAAAAGTTACCTCATTATTAATGTCAAAAACTCCTTCCTGGATTTTCTCGTAGATCTCCTTTGCAGTGTTAATAAATGCCTAAAACAGAGAGGAAAAAACAGTAAAGCGGCGTGTGTGACATTGTTTGGTGTAAGATACACTAACTGGAGTCCAGTCTCATGTCCAGTTTTTTCAGCAAGACTTTTCTTTCTGACCTCAGGAGGAACAGGTATGATAACAGCATCCTATAACCTACCCTGAAGTAGCAATGGATCACACACTATTTACAAAAAGAGGCGTTTTCATAACAACTGTATTCTACAATCTGTTGTCCACTAATTACAGGGAAAAAAGTGGTTTTTAAGATATATAAATTACTTTTAAATTATTTATTTCTGACCCTTATGGATAGATTGTGTGGCAGATGGTTTCCCCTACCCTTAATATCTTTGTAATAGGCCACTCTAGATTAGAGTGCTTAGCAACATAAAACCACAGGGTACTTACAATGATGATGTAAGGATGCTGTCTGCTGGATGAAACCTTATGCTATCATTTAATATTCACCTAATTTTAAGAACGTATTCTCTTTAATTAATCTTGCACATGATGGCCAATAGACATCTCAATAGTAGAATGGAAATACTCCAGATTTTATTATGATTTCTCAAAATTTATTGTGTTAATTCTGAGAAAAGACTTTGGTGCTAGGTCTGAAAGAGTGCACAATATGAGTATTTTTGGTTAAAATTCACAATTACTGATTCCATTTTTCATCTCTCATTTAACTTTATAGGTCAAATAATGCCTAAGACAATGTATAATTTAAGAGGTGATTAACAGCAGCTAATAATTACAAGCAATATCAAATACATAGTTCTTTCCATTTAAAAATACCATCACCGTACAATCATAGAAGATATGCTATCTTCTGCACAAGCCTGTTACAGCAAATACAGATCTAATTCAAATATAAGAAAGTAAACAGGGTTCATGGAGAGGAACAAATCATACCTTTCCTCATTTCTACACTGGAAGCATTTGACTGCTGAACTTGCCACCAGAGCTTTGTTTCCTAATTAACAGGACTGATATGTTTTCACCTTTAAAGGCCTTACAGCTCCCCAGAGTAATCAATCTACTGCAGCTCAATTACTGCACCAAGCACACACCACAGCCAGTGAAGGAGACTTGAACGACTGCAGCAGGAGCGGAAAGATATGAATATGCATAAACTCTAAGTGGGTGATCGAATCATCACAGAGGGTCATGAGAATTTGCAGCAAAATAATGAGAAGAATTAATCATCGCAGATTCACAAGGCACTTAGGAAGTGAGTTCGTTTTTCAAACATGCGTTAGAGTTGAGGAAAAAAAACTGGCTTTCAGCCAACTCTGAATTGATTCAAATTCCTCAGAAACTGAAGTTTTCAATATAAGAAAAAGAATTCAGACTTATCTTGGTTGCTGATAACACTCCAATTATTGTAACAGCCCCATACATGGGCCTGTTGAAAGGTATAAGCCAAAAACTTTGGAAATTCACAACTGGAATCTGTGAGGATGCTTGCTTGTTCCCATTTAAGTAGGACACTAAGCAGAACTTGAAGTCTTAAAAACGTGTTATGATAACTTCATGTAAACAAGCACTTAACAATTGGCACTTCTAACAATTCTAGAACTGCTGCTGGCTAAGTACACTTAGGCTCTTGGAATTAATTTCATGAGAATTAAATTACATCTATAAAAATTACATCTATAAAACTTTACACGTTCATACTTCATACTTTTAACATCTATATACTTTAGACCAACCACCTAGAATTTTATCAGACTACAAACTCCAAACTAATGAGTATAAAATATCTTCTGGATGCTACACTCAAGAACAGATCACCATAAGAATGCATCTATCCTCACAAATGATAGAATGCTCTGGAAAACACAGCAGGATTTAACAGAGTTATTACACATGTACTGTACAAAGCAAGAAAGCATGCTGAATTCGGTACAAATGGTGTATTTTAACACTAAATACATTTCCTAAGAAATTCTTGACCTGAAAAATCAAAATATTCCATTCACCTCAGTTCTATCATTTCAGTTGTCTGGAGAAGATATAATCCTATTGCCAAATTTCTGACCGTGATTCTGGCACACCAAACATTATTGTTAAAACAGCACGTACTGGTATTCTGCATGGCAAAATGCCAGGCTATACTGGGTCACATATAAATAATTCCTATTCGAAAACAATGGTTTCAGAAGAATATAGCATCTAATAAATCTACTTCTTTTCTTTAGTTAGTATGGATTCTGAAAAATTACTACAAATCAGCCATGAAAAAGACTTGCATCCCTTAAGACTTCCATTTGTTTCTTGCATCCAAGCATTTTACGTTAGCTTATGCTTCAAAGTATAAGTGGACTTAAAATAACCACCTGAGAACCTTACTAAAAACAGCACTCTAGTCACTTCAAGAATATCATATCAGATTTTGGCATTGCATGCTAGTGCCCCAATTAGCAAGGACAAGAAGGTGAACTCTGTGTAATTGGCTTCTTCTAAAAATTTGTCTTTATACTGCTTGTTCTAACTCTTATCTGGAACATGCAGGATACTATAAACTCTCAATTATTTATGGGCAGTTTATCCTGTTTGCAGATTAACCGAGCCACGGATGCAAAAAGACAGAGCTGCTTCCCTTCAAATCCAGTTTGGACTCATTAGACCACGTGCAGGGGACTGCAAGAACACAGCTGCAGCACTTCATATGCCAACTTGGATCCAGGTGCAGCTTAGCCACTTCCACACAACACAGGACTTCAACCAGTAAGCCCACACGGACTCCGGCTGGCTGCCTACCAAGCCGACTGCAGTTGTAGTGTATGTCCTGGTAACGCTGCTGTTACTAAAGCACAACACAAAGACACCCAGGCCTCTCCACCTCAGATCAGCTCAGGTCCGTCCAGGTTTATTTTCACCATCTCAAGACAGGCGGTACTAGATTCAGGCTGGCTTTATAAACAGTCACCTGAAAGATGGCAAGCCAGTGCTACACAGTTCCTACATTACTCATAAAAGGAAGAGAGTTTTGCAAACAGAGTACATTAGACTTCCAAATACATAAATTCTAGACTACATTTGAGGAAAATTAAAGAAAACAACATAACTTCAGGAATATGTCTACACTTGATGTTTAACTCCTGGTTTTAATCTCCCTAAACCACAAGTTACTGATGCTTTTATGCTCAAGAGACTACTGGATGCATCTATACCACAGCACTCAAAAATTTTATAAAAGTTGTTCAGTGATTTAGTGATTTCTTTCAATATAACGTTTTCCTATTGTGTTCACCTTATAAAACACTGATAATAGTAACACCCCGCTGAAGCAAATTACATTACTGTGCAAGTGGGGAAAGTGAGTCTTGTAAGGTGTGATCTGCCCGTTGTGTCACACCTGCACCTAGTGCAAAGCAAACGAAGGAGGGCTTTGAGTCACAATATATGAGTATAATATCACTTTAGATATATACCTAAGGGGCTACCTAGATCACATTGCTTTATGGAAACCAAGAAGTGTCAAAATGCCCCCCTCAGAAAACAACCACCAAATAGCGCAGATGCTGCATTTAAGATCAATTGATTTCATTTTATATTCTGTGTTTTTCGGATTGACATCCATTTTATCAGACAAACTAAACTAGTAATGTAGGTTTAGTGCCCTTGAGACAAAAATCAGGAAGAATGAATTCTATTACTAGTAAAAAACAATGCAGAAAGTAAGGGAATAAGCTCCTGCTACATCTGTCATATGCAAGTTGTATGTAGCAGTAATAATAAGCTAAAGGCACCAGAACACAAATTACAGAACAACTATATTTAGTTTTGGCAGATGTAACAAAAAAGTGCAAATAATGTCTTAGAGATGTATTTTTCCTATCTGCAAAGTGCAATGTCACTTCTCTCAGAAAGCTATTGCCATGATGAGTATTTGATGACTTAGCTCCAAGCCGAACATAACAAAAACTTGTAAATGAATCATGAGACTTTCCAAAACTCAGATTTTACAAGTCCATCTTCGCTTAAAATCAAAATATATCAGGTTCTGCATTTCCAGTTCATGTAACATACTGCCCTCTGGTGGCTATATTAAACTTAAATTTAGTGCTTTGGAAATACAAATTGCTTTTAGTTCATTACTTCTGAACGCTTTCTTACATTTAAATCAAGAACACTTAACTGTTCCATACCTCAAATTCTAAAGCATGACGTTCACCTCTGGTCAGCCAGCACCTAGAATTTTGTCCTCCTACCCAATTTCCTGTGCTTCAGCAGTAAGATACAATATAGTTCATTACTCTAGTACTAAAGGATGCATTGGGAAACAGTAGCAATATGGACCACAAATGGATTTACCCAGTAGGGCTTTCAACATCCTGCAGTGTAAGTGGTGCTGGATGGTCACTTAACAGAGTGAGATCCCAAAGCTCTGAGCAGCTGGATCATGCACACTAAGACAATACTTCTTACAAGTAAATGATCCTTCAGAAAGAAACCCAGGACACCAAAGGGCTTACAGAGGGGTTAATAATCAAGCAGTAGGGAAGTGCTGTATAATGAACCCACACCCCAAAAAGTGCCCTTACGCATTTGTAGCTTTATATTTAAAGGAAAGGTACACAGGCCCAAAACAGAACTTGACAGTAATTTGCTTGTGCAGTCCTTTGACAAACTTATTGGGAAGAAGAACATTACTAGAGCCTGAAGTGTCTCAAGAAGTGCTGCAGCTGCTGCTGAACAGTTACAAAAGATGGAGCACCTGAGGAAAAAACAGAAGATAAAAACACAGCACTAAGGAACTATCTATACAGCAAAATCTATGCCTCAGGCAGACAGCCATATGATACTTTTCATGCTCTTCTTTAAAAGCCCAGAACCCTCGACTGAGACTTTTTATTCTGATTATATCTCAGGATATACCCAGAAGCCCCAAGAATCATGGTGGAGTTACTGTTCCTTACAGCAGAGCTAGGACATTGTCCAAGGATTTGCCACGAGGAGGTAAAAGCTGTGAATCTTGGCAGGAAAAGCCAAGTTTCCTGCCCCTCCTCTCTCCTACAGCTGAACTGGCATAAGCTTCACCTCTCTATTTTCTCATGGGATAAACTGGCTGAAGTGCCAGCTTCACTCAGCTAAAGGGTCAGAGAACTTTGATTTCAACGAACTTGAAGGAATCCTGGTTTTGATACAACTTAAAACAAACAATTAAAAAAAAACACCTTTCACATACAAGAAATCCTGCTATTCTGCAAGTTCTAGTCAGATTACATCTTACCTCTCTTTAATAGTAAAGCTACTAACACCTTGAATTTTCAAGTTTTATCAACTAAATCCTTGTTAAATATATCACCAGGTCAAACAGATGTTTGTGTACCAGCAGTTAGACATGTTTAAAGAGGGTAAGGAGGGGAAAAAAGTACTTCTAGAAAATACCAGTTCTAATTTGGAAGCTGGTAAGAATCTCATCTTCTGTGGGATTTTCATTTTCACCCTTCAGAATATTACAAAGGCCACCTTCCTTCCATTATCTGTGACTGAGCTGTACTCCTGTTGAAACTACAGGGGTTTTGAATATTCATTTTCTGTTTAAGCAGAAGTATGAAAGAAACTGCCTGAAGAAGAAAATTAAGTTACAGCTGAAACAAAATTGTCGATTGAGCATCCAGCTGTATGTACCAGAGGTACTCAACTGCTGAGCTGAAACGGTTAGTCCATTCAGATTTAATCCTAAATAATGAATGCATTAATGCATTCTATTTGTGTCCAGACAACTTGGAACAACAAAGACAGTAGTCTAAAATGAAAGCTTGGCATGGGTCTATATAATCCCATCCGTATGGGAAACAACTTACTGAAACTTCCACACCAAGAGTCACTGACATGCTAGTAGAACTCAAGCGAGATCAGCTTCTGAACAGTGATGGTGCCTGGTGCTGGTTTGACCAGTATCCAGAGATCTCTTTTCCTTAAGGTTGATCCCATTAGTCATTACTGAACTAGCAGGATGGAGTGCAAGAGGAAGGCACAAAGTTATTCCAGCTTTCCAAGTACAGCTAGGCATCTTTACAATCAGCGCAGGTAAACAGATTCAAACAACTGATATTCCAGGGATGCAAAGCTAACTACTGAGTGCTGTAGAAGATTGCATGGTTACCCTGAGTTCATGCAGGTGATCTTACTCTACCCATGCACGTGTTAGACACTGCCCGAGCAGAAACCACACAGCAAGCTCTGAACTGCACATTTCAGATAAGACTACAGCTAACAGCCATATACTGTTGTTGAACTACCAACGAAAAGTGTGATACAATTGTTAATGTCTCCTGCAAATGAGAGAAAAACATCTTAAATATTACGTGTAGTTTTAATACAAGGTAGGAAAGTAACTGATATTGATACAGCTCAGAAAGCACTGAAGAAAATAGCGCAAAAAAATCAGTTGTGTGTTGATAGCAGGCCATCTTGATGGCTTTAGACAAAAGCTAAAAGGAAGTTGATAAAAACCTCTTTCTACAAATATGATAAGGCTGAAGAGGCTAGTATAACTGGTCTTGTCGCAGCAAATGGTAGCCTGTCAAATGATAACTCCTCCCCTCCCAGTCCTTTTACCCGCCTAATGATTCAGAAACTCTCCTCACCTCGTCACATTCCACGTTAAATGTGATGATTCAAATCTCTGGCCACAGTGAATTCTTAGACGCCTCCGTAGAAGCTATGAAGGAAGAGCGTCTACTTCCTGCTCCCAACTATTAATTGCCTATTGTGCAAACAGGATACAAAAATCCCACAACAGCTTTGCACTAGATGAACAGCTAACAGGATATCTCCACTGCTAAACATTCCTATCCAAGATGTAGGTTAATAGATAATAACCCTGAAGAACATAATGAACATTTTAAAACTGTCTTAAGATCCAAGCACTGAACAGGACAACGTACTGCTACAGCTAGAAATTGACTAAGGCACTGCACAGTGGCAGAAATCAGGCTTAGACAAGGGAAACAAAAATAACATCAATGACAGAAGCTGATTTGGTCATTTAAAGAAACAGCCAAAGACTCTACTATTATCTTGCAAACATCTACAACAGATGTTTATAAGGCAAGTTAAGATAACGTTGGGTCAGAAACAATGCTGAACTGACCACAGGTGACCTAGTGGCTTGCCATAGAGAAATGATGTATTTTCAACTAGGGAGATGAAAGTAATCTATTAGAGAAGTCTCCTCTGGCTATTTAACTGCTTCTGGTACAGGAGAAGGGACACAGGTCCATGTGCTGCTGTGTTTCAGTAATAGATCCTCATGAAGTACGAGCAGTCTGTACACTGAATGACACTGACTAGGACCACAAGACTTGACTAGCTGTCTGCTTGTGCTTCACGATGAAGATCTGTTAACTCATTTAGCATCACCGGTTTGTACTGCCACGCTGCTCCTCCTGAATCCCCCAGTGACAAGAACTTTGTATTCAGTGTACAAGAGCCACACTGTTATTAGCCCTGTTGTTGCAAGGCCAGGTATTAGTCTGGACAAAGACCACAAATAAAGTTAAGAAAAGCATGCCAGGTCTTAAACCAGATGGTGTAGAAACGCTCATGTGGCAAACAGTCTAAGCTTCCCGAGGTAATAGGACAGAACTGATCAGTACACAATGAAATGCCCCCACTAAAGCAGATGTTCATAAAATGTGGAACGTGGTTAGATTCTGGAGGGGCTGAGACTACAGGTACCTTATAGCAATCAGTGTCTCAAGAATAATTAAAATGGATAAAAAGTACTTGCTATAGTTTCTTTACACCAGTGGAATGCAAGCTATACACTGCAAGTGTATGTTCATAATGAGAGAGAGTTTCCACATATCGAGGATAAGGCTGCAGAGAACTACAGGAATCGTTACGTGCAAAAATTCAACAGTATAAACACACACTCTTTCTAGTCAAAAAATCTTTACTTTCCTAGCCATTAGTCTCCCCCCCAAAAAATCAGTAAAAACGTTTTGCATTGTTACTGCCTAAGATAACATCTGTGGACACACTGCCACAGATTTCTTCTGCTTAAAATTTCATCTAACTCATTTTAGCTGAATTACCTCAAAAGTTGTTCTGTTTAGTTTCTATATCCTCAGCCAGTCATAAAACCCATCATTTCCTTCCAGTCCTGAAGTCATGTACTGAAGGCTTTCTAGGTCTGCCTCAGTTCTGCGTACCTCTTGTTCTTTCTTCTAATGCTGCCCATTTCACACAATTTCTTCCCTTGTTCCCCCCCCCCTTTTTTTTTTCGATACTGAACAGTCCAGAATCAGCACAATAACATAAAAATGTGTGGCCTTTTTCTTTGTCCATGAAGTGATACCTTTACCTCCTGTGACTACTATTTCTCCTCATTTGTTTTTATTAACTCAAAGGTTAAGATTTTTCTCTTTCAGCTGTAACTATTTTAGATCATGCTACCTCTTTTAGTGTTGATTGAGAATACTGTTTAAGGAATGCATTTGACCATCTCTACAAAGAATTACATCCTGAAGCTTTTCCATCAGAGTTAAGAAAGTTAGTACAATCACACAATCGCTCATTCATAGAAACTAGAAGAGAATATTCTATTTGCACTTATTTGAGAACAAATTTTATGCTGATTTTCCTCCTGATAATCATAGATGCATTAGGTACCAGACAACTCATGCACTAGAAATCACTTTTTGTCACAGAAATAGGTGACTATGTTAGAACCACATAGTAACAAAACAGAATGAAGTAAATAACAGCTGTATGCTACTCTTACTATAACTTTTCAAAAAAAATATTTCAAAACTAGAGAGCTTTACTACTAAAGCAGTATCTAATCGGTTGCCCACCATCTTGCATTTAGGACTATTTTAGAAAAGATTAAGAACAGATTATGTACTATGAGAAGCTGAACTATGCCATACTACTATAAAAAAAAAAAAAAGGCTAATAAGCTGGGATGTAGGAACTGAGTATGGGCCCGAAAGACAAGTCATAGAATCATCACAGAATCACAGAATGGTTTGGGCTGGAAGGGACCTTAAAGATCACCCGGTTCCAACCCCCCTGCCATGGGCAGGGACACCTCCCACTAGACCAGGCTGCTCAAAGCCCCATCCAGCCTGGCCTTGAACACTTCCAGGGATGGGGCATCCACAGCTTCTCTGGGCAACCTGTTCCAGGGCCTCGCCACCCTCCCAGTAAGGAATTTCAGCAAAATTCGGTGAAATTGAAGTGAAGCAATCTTTCTGCTTTATATAGCACTAACATCTCAGCTGGAGCTCTTTGTCTACCACTATACTGGGTCTGGCTGGGATGGAGTTAATTTTTTTCATAGCAGCATATATGGTGCTGTGTTTCAGATTTGTGACTAAACCAACATTGATAACATCAATGTTTTAACTTCTAAATCTTGCGTGCACAATGCCAAGGCTTTGTTTCTCCCTCTGCTCCACAGCAATTAGGCTTGGGGTAGGCAAGAAGTTGCGGGAGACACAGCCAGACAGCTGACCTGAAATAGCCAAAGGGATATTTCATATTATATAACAATCATGCTCAGCAATAAAAAGCAAGAGGTAGTCTTTCTAAAGTAGCTGTTGCTCAAATACTGGCTGGCAATCGATCTGTTTATGGGAAGCTGGTGTTATCCGTAGGTTCGTGCCCGGTGCGCCTGACCAATATATGGCCAGCTGCAGACTACACTGGGAGTGACTGCCTTTCTATCACTATCCCTCTCCCCCCTCCCTTTCCTTCACTTATTAAGCTGTCTTTATCTCAACCCATGAGTTTCTCCTCATTTTGGCTCTTTTGATTTTCTCCCCCATCCCACTGGTCAAGCGGAATAAGTGAGCAATTGGGTGGTGTTTAGTTGCTGGCTGAGGTCAACCCACCACAACCATCCTTCAAGATGGATGTGCAGTAGATCAAGGTGATATATGTAAGAACTCATATCCAGAAATATGAACTGTATGCAAAACTTCAAGGGACTTAAGTTCTTTACTGTAAAGTTGCAAAGACTGAAAAACGTAACGTTAATTCAAATACATAACAGACTACAGCAACCAAAACAATGACCTCTTCGGCAACTGTCTAAAGGACAGAAAAAGAAATTGTGTGTGTGAATTGCAGCAAAGAAGATTCCTGCTAGGTAGCAGAAGGGAAAGATGAAAATGGTTTTACAGTAGGGATACCAAAGCATTGCAATAGCTTGCTCTGAAGAGCACGTGAAATAAGAGGTCTTTAAGAACTGGTTAGATTGACATTTGTCAAGGACAATGATAGCTTGCCTTGCTTCTGGACTGGCAAATCTCTTCTAGTTTCAATTTTCAGATTTCAACACAGACAGGTGTACTTATTTCACTGATCAATTATTTTTAAAAATAAAAAGTATAACAGTTAATGGAATCTCAACAATATAATTAGTGCTGTGCAATCAGATACAAGTTAGACAATGTGTTTCTCATACTATAAATTAAAGAGCAGTTAAATCAAGTTAAGGAATCCAAAACCTAGAGGAATAGCATCTGTACAAGCTACTGAGTGCAATTCAAAACAACTGTTTTACTAAAGTACCAATATTAAGTGAAGTTACCTCCTCTACATTGGAAGCAGTTTTGGCAGACGTCTCCATAAAGATAAGTCCATGCTCTCGTGCAAATGCTTCACCTTCCTCTTTCTTGACTTCCCGTCTAGATTCTAAATCACTAAGATGGAAAAAAACAGTTACTCACATGGTCTAACCTGTCCATGTAAATACCATTCTTCAGAGACATGCTTATAAGCCAACAGTCCCCATTAGAACTTATGTACATAGAAAGATCTATTCAAACCTTTACATAAAGTAGAATTACTATAAACTTCGCTCTTACAAGTATATGGAGTAGCCACAGATATCACACCTGAGTTATCGATTCTAGCTGACATAGATCTTATCAAAGAGTTCATGAAATGCCTTTAAACAGGATGCGTAGGTACTTATCTAGCTATTCCTTGAATGCTAACTTTAGACATTGTCATTTTAGGTAAATATCACTTTCTAGTATCATGTTATCTACCAATCCACACTGCAAAGCCAAACTGATAAGAGACTTTTATAAAATATTAAAAAAATAAAATCCCCTCTAGTTCATTTTTTTTCTATTCAGGAACAAAACTTCAGTTAGGTCTTTTTAACAGAGCAGAAACTAAGAACTAGAATATGTTATTTTGAACTACGTTAGCTGCTCCCTCCTGAAAATCTAGCATTTAGGTTTTGAAGCTCCGTGCCTGACCTAGCCCTTTAACAGCAGAAGAACGTAAAGTGACTAACAGAACTTCTTGTTTCCTGCTTTCCAAGCAGTCTATAAGAAAGTTAAATATTACAAAAAAAAAAAAAGAACACAGAAAACCTTCTTAGACTGGACAACTAAAGACAAATCCACTCCTAAGTCCTCCTATGGAGGCAAGTATTTCACTCTTACTTTTTAAAGCTTCTTTAAGAACAAGGAGTACACATTTTCTGTCCTTCTTTATAAGTATTTTACATCCTGAACAACAATAATGCTATATTTCTTCATATATAAATTACATATATATGTGTGTGTGTATATATATAAAAATAAAGCTGCCTTTAAATTACACGTGTAAAAATATCTTCCCAGATACACAATTCCAAATTAAACAGCATGCAAGTAGAGAGGTTTAATGTGTAGCCAGAGTGCTAGTAAGATGCATCATACTGGGCTGCCATTCATGTAATTACACATATATTAAACATAAATCATACTCACTGTAGCATCAATTTTGCAGCAAAGTAGGTTTTTGTTATTTTTACAACTACATGCTAGCTCGGATAAGTTAGAGTCAAGATAATTCAGCACATCATTTAAAGGTGAAGCATTTAAAGATAAGGATAGAAGAAATGTCTTCTCAAAAAAAAATTAAGTTGATGCTCATTATATGTAAGCATTCCCAGTATCTCAGCTTCAGGCTCAAGATAACCTAAACAAGGTGTTCATTCTCATGTCCCTGAGGTAGCTGTTTGACATTGTATTTTTGAACTTGAACAATGTCTTCATTGCTACCACCACGCTACCCTCAAAAATACCTTATTTAAAACTTGATTCACTACAGTGTTATCTCCATGATAAAATAGAAATAAACATTTTTTTTTATTTGAAACAGTGCAGCTGCATTGAAACTGCAGCAATAACCCACTCAGAACTCACTACTGATATCTAAACATATCCATATAAGAGCTTTAACTGCTTCTACTAACCACAGTTGTCTTCCTCTCTCCATACATCCCATTCCAATAATTCGAAGCATTTGGTCTTACTAGATCAATATAGCTATGCTTTGTTCTGGAAAGGAGATTAAGTATAGTATTTGTCATGTTTTAATACCAGTATTTGTAATGTTTTCAAAACACAACTATTATATTTCAGTTTAAATTCTCAACACCCTTCAAATCCAGTAATAAGTCGGCAGTACAATTGTGTATTGCAAGGGCACTTTTGGGACTCTTAAGAACAAAATGTATTCTTTTAAAAATATTATGCTAGTATACATGCTCTTCCTTCCATAAGTCTCTAGCAGCATGCTCTACTATAAGAACTCCTGTAACATGCTTTCAGTATAATGCAGTGCAATTGAAGGAGTTTCCTTCCCATCCTCCTCTTTGAGGCTTGATAATAATACCCTTTAAAAAGCTCCTTAAAGAATTTTTGCTTCCTGTGGCACCATAATCTGGAACTTAAAATACATAATCTAAGTAAATTTATTGTGTGAATAAACCCTACTTGTAACTGGGATAATTACTGAGCTAGCTGCAAGTAGCATGTTATAACATACAACCATGTGGTATAGTCTGCAAGACATCAAAATGTACTTTGCTTTAACAGCTAAGAATAATTAGGAATAGTTACAGATGTCTTAACTAAGTATGCAAACTTACACAGTACTTTCTGCAAGTAAACAGTACACGTTGTTTCTCTCAGTGCCACTTCTTTACTCACATAAGCATAAAAACTGTTGGTCGTTGACATCATGGGCTTCCCAGAGCTTCATTTAATAAAAGAGATTACCTTTCTATACCAATTTGTGAAGACCATGCTTATCGCATTCCTCAACTAAACAGAACTTTGCTAGTCATTTTCCAAATTATATATAAAAATGTGGGCAAGCTTCATAACTACTCATTGCTTAACATCTTTTTTTGGAGGAAGGTAGAGGGCAGAGAGAGGGCAACAGAAGGGGAAGGAAGTGGGAAGAAGGAAAAAACAAGAGATGAACAGGCCAGACTAGCAAAACTAGACTGTATTTACTACAAGTCTGTTTCTCAGTAATATCTAAGAAATTATCCAGCTGTTCATTAAAATTTAAGGGACAAGCATACACTGATACTTCAGCTGGCATCTTTACCTTCAAGAATTGCTTAGGCATGGAGACAAGTTAAGGTCGATTAGGTAAAGGCCCATAACTAATGGGTTACTAAATTCCAACACGATACTTTTGATATCCAAAAAAAACCCCACATCCAGTAAAAATCTAGACATGATGTTACAGTTCAGGGGATCAAGAATCAGAAGAACTACAGATAAACCTAATGTAATCTGTAACTTTTTTTTTTTTTATGAAGACTTTCAATGTAGATCAAAGTCTCAGCATCAACAGGGAACCATTTTAGAACTTTGGACAGTCTAACTGATGAGAAGTCCAAGCAGATAATCGTTCCCAAATTTGGTAACAAGCTTCCAAACCTTTTGAATTGAATTTGCATCGCTTAGTATCTAAGAGCTGCCTAAACTCACCAGAAAATGGTTAAAAAGCATTCTCTGACCACACTCCCAGTTGCGACAGAATACGAAGCAGGCTTGAAGTTCAGAAGCATCTCATATAATTGTTGAGGTATGCACTTTTTACATTTGATAAATGTTTTTGAAGTGAATCCAGTAGTATGGGCTTCACTTTGTTTAATGACATTTTCTCTGCTGTCAACCAAAAAAGCAAACCACTTTAGAACACCTGAACTAGGAGCCATACTCCCTTTATAAGGGACAGATCTAGGTGCTTACATCTGGAATCACCACTTAGAAAGAAAAAAGGTAATGAGAAAAACAAGTTTTAAATCTCTACTAACTACAAAATCATGACTGGTTGAAATTTACCTTTTATTTCCAATAAGCATTATAACCATGTTGGAATTGGAATGCTGACGAGCATCTTCTAACCAAGTTGTCAAGTGGTTGAAAGTGTCCCTCCTGAGTATGGAAGAGAATGAAAATTAAAAGCAATATTTGAAGAAATCCTTTTCCCTTCCCTTAGTCAGCTTCTCGACTTGAGCAACCAACTCATTTATTAGTACACAGGCTTCAGGGATAAAAGCTAGTAATCCCTTTTGTGAGAGGAAAAACAGGCAAACAAAAATTTAGTAAACAAGGAGCATGAATGGACTTTGCCTAAAGAGTAACTGAAAACATTTGCTGCAAAGAATAAAGAGGATTCTTATAGCCATAAAAATCTGCTGAATGGAGCTTCAGAGTCTCAAACCAATTCAAACAACAATACAAGTAGTCGTGTAATACAGTAATATTTGTTCTACTGCTGGCAAAAAAAAAGGTTGTCACTCGTTTTCTGTGGATTTATAAATTTAATAATGAATTTAGCAATGTACTTTGAAGTCTTTTAAAGCAAGATGAGATATGAGAAGATAACATGTTACAGATCTTATAGAATACGTACACTAAATATTAAACCCATACTTGTGTGTTTAAAATTTCACAAGCGTAAGAACATCTATTTATGAATCAAAGGTTCATTTGCTGGAAGCCAACTAGAAAGAATCCATTGCTTTCTGACATTTTAAAAAAATAAACAGGGAACAACAGAAAAAATGTCTAGGAAATTGCCATTAAAAGTTTTTGCTTAATTCAGTAATAAGACCCAAATTCCACAAAGGGAACTACACAACCTAATAGTATCTTGGAGCCTGAATATTTTCACACACCAATCACAATCATTCTCTAGTTAAAAATCACCCCACAGTTTTGCAGATACAAGGTTTAGACGCTTTATTCAAGACAGCAGGAAAACCTTAGTCACTTCTGAACACCTGCTACAGAAATCACACTAAAGTGTATTTTCCCAATTTCATAAACACAGCAATGGTAGAAGTTTCCTGGTATTTTTATGTAATCAGACTCTGATGTTTTGCCATTTCATGTTTTTGCAGAATGGTACTTCAGTAAAAAGTTTGCTACAGTAAAAGAAAAATTATAGTTCAAGGTAATAAAAACCACAAGAAAGGAATTCATGAAATATTTTAAGGTCTTTCTCAATAAAGGTAATCCAGAGGTTCATGGTCAAACACTTTATAAAAATATTTTAATTCAGTCTTCCTGAGAGCTTAAACATACTTTTTCTCAACCATTATGCTGAGAAAATTAAAGTATATATACTGAACCTAGGCTGTATCTTGTTTTTGAGCACTTAACGAACACGGTAAAACATTAGATTGCAAGTGTTTATACAGAAAAGCATGCTAAATTAAATATTTCTAACACTGTAGAATTGTACTACGATATACAGCAAAGACATATAATTTTAATCCAGTTCCAACTTCCTCCATATTCTCACCTTGTAATGTCATACACTAGTAAAGCCCCTGCTGCCCCTCTGTAGTATGACCTTGTAATGGAACGGAAGGACTCCTGCCCTGCCTGTGGAAGACAAAGTTTCATTATTTCACGTCTCAAATTTTTGTTTTATTGCTGAAAACCATAAGCTTACTACTTTTGCGAGGGCAAGGAGGTGTATGGAGGGGAAATCAGAGAGGGGACAACTGGGCACAAAGTCTCTAACACTGGCAAAAGAAGGCACATAATAAGAAGACACCAACTACAGCACAGTGCTGTTAAAAAAAAAATCGGAACAAGACCTCTAAACCTTTTTTGGCAATCCCTGACAACCCAATTTACTGAATGGCTTCACAATACATGAATCATTATTAGAGCACAGAATGGACTCCTAGCAACTAAGCTCTGAAGACAAATTTGAAAGGAAGCAAATAACCCAGAGCTTCACATTTGAATTCAATAACCCGCTCCCTGGGGCAGCTGTTGACACTAGAATAAATAAAGCCCATTGTAAATAAATGATGAATGACATCTTTACGCCCACCATCTGCTGGTGTAAAGGTTGTTGGAAGGCCAAGGATGCAGATTTTATCCGTTATATCATAAACTGCAGCCAGCTTTCAACAGTCTTCAGATGGAATTCTTTCAGTAATCATTTTATTATGAAAAAACAGAAAACGGTTCTGAATTCAATTTTACACAATTCTGCTCCACAGTTAATCAATTTCCTCTGCACTTGATAAATAATGTGTGTCAAACAGCTACAGGATGCAAGAGTCATCTTCATATTCACTGGTGAAAAACTTCAGATACTACAGAAATTAGATAGTTCTTACAGAAAAATATTCTGTAAAAATCTCAGCACTTAAAAGAACATGCTCATCAACTTACATTTTAATCACCTTCAAACAATCCCCAGCTGTTTTGAGCCCTCTTTACTCTGAACTAGATATCCCTCACTAACATGCAGTAATCAAACCAAAACAATTTCTGCATTTATAAAAGCACTTTTTAGGAGAGCAGTTAGAACACAGCTTATGTGGATGAAGACAGCTTAAAGGACAGAGGTATAAACCCTTTCCCCTCCTGCATAAGAAGCACAGCCCTGAAAAATAAATATTCATAGTTACAGACCTTGAGCTCCCCACACTCGTGTTTTTCAGAAGCACTATCTAGCACCTGACAGTTGTTAGAATAAAAGAAATATTTACTTCTAATATTTAGTATTAACAGAAGCTTTAGCTGAATTCTAAGATAGCACAGAACATGATTAAGAAATACTAATATTAATGCTGAAAAAACTGTATGCAGTAAGATAGTTATCTGTACAACTATAGGAAATTACTCTGATTTAATACCATGAAAAATGAGAATGAAGTATTTAATCAAATACAAGCTATGCTTCAGCCAGACTTACAGAATTAGCGTACAGAGAACTTTCTCTTCTCACAGTCACTGTACTTTTCTTAATGTAAGGTCCTCTTGAATTCAAGAACTTGATCTAGGTTCTGCTACTGAACAAGAACAGTGGCACAACACACTTGTGTGCTCAGTCTTCAGAAAGCATCCTTATCTTCCAGAATAATCAGTTACCCCAGTTTAAGAAAACACTTGGTATTGAAACTATTGAATGTATTTTCTGTCTTTGGTAATTTTCTCCAATGGAGTGACTGAGACAATCAGAACACACTTGCATATGCACTTGGCCAACAGTCCAAGCCCATTTTCATACAAACCAAAGTAACAGAATACAGACAAATCTGCTAGAGTACACCAAAGAATAGTAAAACACACAAAAAATGAGTGTTTAGCTCAATACCCGAGCCAGAAGCTCCAAAAAGGTCTAGCACTTGAGCTAGTCACCATGCCAAGAAAAAAATGCATAGTAGATGCCTAAACGATTTTCCTTCTAACTGGACAATAAAGAATACATTGGTAATAGTAACTTATATGTATTGCCAAAAATCACACATTATTTGGACATCACCCACCACATTAAGATTCACCTGTTTCACCCTCAAATTCCACCCTGTCACACTGAAGTGTTTGTTTTCCACAGCAAACTATTTAAAGTCAACCACAGTTGCCAGAGGTTCTACCAGTTCTTACAGGAATGTATGAATTATGAGTCCTTACAAGAATAACTTCCTTACACAAGTTTGGTATCTATAGCCTGAAAATATTGTAACATTTTTAATTGTTTCTTACTTGCTCGTGATAAAATTTCTTAAATATCCTTGCTTCCTGAAGGAAAGACTGAGAAAAGACTGGAAAATGTTACCCCATCTTCCCCAAAGAGGATACAATTTTCCATTTAGCAATAATGAATTTGTGCTTACTGTTATACTAAGACAACACAAACTGAAGCCCCTTTCATTCTAAACAGATGAAAACAGTTTCTGTAGAGAAACTCCATGACATTTTTTTATATATATATATATACTATATATAGTATATATATATATATATATATATATATATATATAGTGTATATATATATATATAGTATACAAATAAGGTGTCTTTTATTGTTTCATAATTTACTATTTCAACAATATCAATCTAAATGAGAGAATTGTAAGGTCAAAATAGCTGGGTTAGGCATGTAGAAGAGACTCTCCACTTTTTTTTTTTTAATATTACTTGAG
>VXAA01002162.1:161362-183247 GCA_013399115.1 Anseranas semipalmata | reverse complement strand
AAATCTGCTAGAGTACACCAAAGAATAGTAAAACACACAAAAAATGAGTGTTTAGCTCAATACTGGGTTAGCTCAATACCCGAGCCAGAAGCTCCAAAAAGGTCTAGCACTTGAGCTAGTCACCATGCCAAGAAAAAAATGCATAGTAGATGCCTAAACGATTTTCCTTCTAACTGGACAATAAAGAATACATTGGTAATAGTAACTTATATGTATTGCCAAAAATCACACATTATTTGGACATCACCCACCACATTAAGATTCACCTGTTTCACCCTCAAATTCCACCCTGTCACACTGAAGTGTTTGTTTTCCACAGCAAACTATTTAAAGTCAACCACAGTTGCCAGAGGTTCTACCAGTTCTTACAGGAATGTATGAATTATGAGTCCTTACAAGAATAACTTCCTTACACAAGTTTGGTATCTATAGCCTGAAAATATTGTAACATTTTTAATTGTTTCTTACTTGCTCGTGATAAAATTTCTTAAATATCCTTGCTTCCTGAAGGAAAGACTGAGAAAAGACTGGAAAATGTTACCCCATCTTCCCCAAAGAGGATACAATTTTCCATTTAGCAATAATGAATTTGTGCTTACTGTTATACTAAGACAACACAAACTGAAGCCCCTTTCATTCTAAACAGATGAAAACAGTTTCTGTAGAGAAACTCCATGACANCTTTTTTTTTTTAATATTACTTGAGCCATTTTTCATCTGACAACTTGCTCTTTTTCCTACCATGCCCCTTATTTCAAGGGTGGCAAATACAAAACACAGAAGTGTAGACTATTACTCCAAAACATAGTAATAATTATTATTGCTATGATAATAATTATTTTTAATACAAGTGTGTTACTGTTGTACTTCATCAGTCTTGCAAAGAGGGACCAAATAAAGTGTAGCTACTTGCTGCAAGGAGCAATGGATACAACTAGCAGTAAGGAAGCTCAGTATAAAACTAAAACCAGGTTTGATACTAGAGAAAAGCTCTCTATCCTGTGAAGTGGAATTAACAGGATGCTTACCATTCTCTCCATGATCCCCTAAAATATAGCTTTTTTTTGCTTCCATGTTAATAGGAATTTCCAAATTTTCCCTTCCTTCTTCCCACAGAATGGTTGAGATGGGAAGGGACCTCGGGAGGTCACCTGGCCTCATCCCCCTGCTCAAGCAGGGACACCCAGAGCAAACTGCCCACAACCATGTCCCCATAGATTTAAGAACTCCAAGGAGGAGACTCCACAACTTCCATGGGCAACCTGTGCCAGTGCTCTGTGACCTGCACAGGTTTTTTTGTTTGTTTTGTAGTGTTTTTATAGTGTTTCCTGATGTTCAGAGGGAACCTCCTGTGTTCCAGTTTCCACCCATTGCCTCTCATCCTGGCACTGGGCACCACTGAAAAGAGCCTGGCTCTGTCCTCTTTGCACCCCCTCTTCAGGTATCTATAGACATTGATGAGATCCCCCTGAGCCTCCTCTTCTCCAGTCCCAGCTCTCTCAGCCTCTCCTCATAGGAAAGGTGCCCCAGTCCCTCAGTCATCTTTGTGGCCCTTAGTTGGACTCTCTCCAGTACGTCCAGGTCTCTGTTGCACTGGGGAGCCCAGAACTGCACACAGCGCTCCAGGTGTGGCCTCCTCAGTGCTGAGGGGAAGGATCACCTCCCTCGGCCTGCTGGCAACACCACTCCTGACACAGTTATTAAATTGAATTCAGCAACATATGCCAGAGACTTGAATGAGGGAGTGACTGGGGGCAGGGGGACGGTAGGGAGAAATACTAGTAGCAGTAGTCACTAAATGAATGCTAAACAAGCTATTGTCAAGGCCATATTCCATCTAATAGGGACAACACAAGCCTCTGGTCTGAGGCAGGGCCAGCTTATACCCACTTTCAGAGTGGGTAGCTCAGACAAAGTAGCCTACAGGAACCAACATTCAGGCACACCGAAGAGGCCTGAACACACCTCCTTCCTCTTCAGGGGCAAGGGTGCTAGTTCCGACATGTGTGGTTCACTAAACAGGAGAAAAGGTGGGCCTCTGATAAACAAGTGATGTTTTAAGTGTTAAAAAACACTCTTTGGTTGTCTTCTGGACTATAACCTTTTAGAATTCACGTCATATTGGTTAATGAATACAAACTTTCCGAACAAGAGACTTAATGATAGTTTGAGTTACAAGTCTTCAAAATAGTACTAAAAATCTTCATCCTTGCATGAACCATACAAGTGTGTGGACATGCAATCCTTCTCTAAGTATACCTCTGTGTATAGATCAAAATACTACTTCAAACTAATGATGTAAGCAGAACATGAAGCACTATCCATCACCTTAGGTCATAAGCTACACAGACACTCAGGGCCTGTGCTAAAACTTTTTATGAACTTTTCATGTAACTGTGTTGCAGTTGACACATCTGTAGCAAATTAGAGAAAAGACTCCAAGTGTTACTTTTCCTATAGGAAATCTCAATGGCATTTCCAAGGGTGCAGTGCAGTCATGTAGGGTTCAGCTGGAAAACGTGCAGACAAGTCTTTGCTATCAAAAAGCATTCCTTGCAAGATCCTGAATTGCGTATTTTTGAATCTATAAACTGAGGAAAAATTAAAAAGAGCTATGATGCATTAGAAGAAAGTAGTTGGATAATGAAATAGGATCCCCAACAGCAGGTCCACCTAGCAAACAGGCCATCAATTTTACTGAATTCTCCATTCCCAATGGTGAAGTATTTGGAAAGTTTCTTCAAGAACAGTTTTTTGGGTACATCCCAGCATGTCTTCAATGTATGAGATGACCAATAGTTCTTATTAGGAGGAAACCTTATAGTACATGTACACATGAAAAATTAAAAACTGTCATGTACCATATAGCCTGTAGCTCTAGACATCTTTGCTTTTAAAAAGGGGCTCTTCTGTGTGGTGTATTAAAACCCAATGACAGAATGTCTCTCTCACACTGGGAATTATTATTCATTTAAACTAGTTTACGCTTTCATAAGCTGTACAGAAAACTGTAAGATATCTAAGAAAAAACTACTTCACACAAGTGTCGGACTACTTGTGACAACTGCCAGTTGGGAACTACTTCAAAAAGTTGATCCCTGGAACAAAATGTTCCAGAAAGAGAAGAGCAAAACATACTCTTGAAAGTTATAAATAAGTTAACAGCCTTTCAGTCACATGGCAACTTGTTGATATAAATGCATTAATGTCTTGCAGTTATGTGCCTTACTCTGGAATAAAAAGAATGTAGATGATTTACTATCATATAATACAAAGAACAGGCACAAAGGTAGTATGAAAATAAGAAAACCACCCTGCTGCCTCCCAGCAAAAATGTTCCTTAGTAAGATCTTCTTGCAGAAGAGACAGAACTAAAAGACACTTAGGAAGATGAATTCAAAACAACTTCAAGAAGTGTCAGAATTTACATGGAGAATTCAGCCAAGTTACACATTGCTTCACAACAACTCTGTCAGCATCCTAATAAGAACTGAAATTTCAAGAGGAATAAAGATACCCAAGGGTGCAAGTGTACCTATGTCTAAATGCAGACTCTCTGGACATATGCCTTTTCTGACATTGTTGAATACGCGCAACTTAGACATCCGAAGGAATTCCCAACACACGAACAGAAACAGAAAGCTTGAGCCCTCCATGATTAGAAGTACCCTCATGAATTATTTCCTTTTATAAATATATTTGAAACCTTTAAGCAACTATCCTCACTAGAACTCAAGTTTCATTGCAGACAAAAGGAAGGATTAGCTCCCCTGCCATCTCAGGCCTTATCCTAAGCTAGATATTCCTGTTATTGTGGAAAGCCACAGAGGAACTGACCAGAAATTTTTTACCAGTGAGAAAACAGAACACCAATATAGTATTTCAACAACCAAATACATTTAAGCACATTACAGACAAAGGTTTGTGAACAATAAGCTAGAACATAGATCAAATTACCCTGGTTTCCTAAATGCTATCACTGGTGTGAACAATAACTTAACAACTGAACTGAGGTTCAGGTGATGGCCCTAATTGCACAAACTGCAATAGGAATAACTTCCAAATGGGCAAATTCCCCCCATGCTCTAACTACCAAAGTGAGTAGAGACCCTAGCAGTTGTCAGTCTCACTAAGATGAAATGAATATTCACTTAGTGAATTAAGAGAACTTTATTTCGTTCTAATAGACCCAAGGTGTTCACAAATACGTTAAGGATAACTGACTTTCCAGGAAGGATTGGTACAGTCTGAATATCCGAAAGCAGATGTGTCATACTGTAGTTTCAGTATGCCTTCAACAATTGTGCTTTCCGGCCTGCACAAGCACACTTTTTGTGCAAGCTCTCAGTTACTAAAAAACACCACCAATTTAGTTTGAAATATCATTTGTATGGAAACAAAATATTTGAAATTAGCCTATAAAAAGAAAGTTTCAGATCTTTGTTTAACAAATCTTAAAGGCAGGGTTGTTTTTCTTTTTGTTGTTGCTTATTTTGTTTTGAAATATGGGCTTACTAGGAATAATCCACTGTCTAAAACTGCTATCCCCCACATCTGTCAAAACTCAAGACGAAAACTAGAAGAACAATGCTTATTTTTTAATATGCGTCATGTAAATGCAATAGTAAAACATAATAATGAATAAATTTTTGATCACAGATTTCCATGAAATGAAGCAAAAATATTGAAAATTTATTGTCTTTAAACACACAGGAAAAAAATCTCACTCTTGTCAATTCAGTCTAGAAAACAAACAATATTAGTATCAGCACTGATCTCTCCCCCTGCAGCATCTCCGAGAACTGCAATTCCCTCTTTCAACTGCTGCTTATTTTCGCTTGTCAGTGATGACTTTTTAGTAACAGTAAATACAACACAGAACCACCCCTCAACAACAAAATGAAGGATACCGACTCAGCCTGGTAACAAGCCCAGTATCACTCTGCAACGATGAAGTTTTTCTAAGAAGTGATTTTTATATTTCTCACTGTTATATTGCCACAAGACAAACAACCTTTATCTACACAGCTTCTTTAAACCCATAAAACTTAATAGCTCCCAGAATGGTCATTTTGATCCTTACCGGCTTCTACAAACCACTTCTAGTTCCCTAAGAAGGGACACTGGCAACTGACACTGGCTCAAGTATCAGACAAAGAGAAGCTGAACTTCTCATACTAGGAAATTACCAGCTAACCACTTCTGAAAAAAGTATTTCTCAGTCTAACTATTGAAAATCATTACTAAGATAAAAATCACAGGAAATGAATTAATCCACAGACTAAGACAGATGAGACAAATGAGTAATTTGGTCCAATACCTGCACTACCCTGGACTGACCTAAAAGCATCAGGAAGCAAAAGTGAAATCCAAGGACTCCCAGACCAAAACACCTTGGCATGGCAGAGCACACACAGCGGCAAGCCTGCAGAGCCCAGCAGTGGGGAGAGCCTGTCCAGGAGCAGCCTCCAGCTGGGAGACAAAGGGGGACACGCTGTTTTGCTGCTGTAGGGACAGGAACAGGGGTAGTACTGAAGCTGCGACAGCTAGCGCTAAGTACGCAAAGCCCACACTGAGCATCTTTCATGGAATTTTTTTTATTTTACTTTATATTACTTATTTTACTTTACTTTTTATTTACTTTTATTTTACTTCTAGTTTTACTAGTTTATCAACACCCAGGAACAAATACTGGACTACAATTGCTAATGGGCACATATGCATTCCTTGAGCACGTCCTACAGTTTGGCCTCATCCAAAAGGAATTCAGTTTGTGTATTCCCACATGAAATCCAGCGTGCAGTAAGCAGAGCTTATTTCTGTAGCCCACTCCTGAATCAAACTAAGATGCTATTGAAAGCATCAAATATTCTTGAGTTATGATACAAAAAACACACACACATCTCAGTGACATACAACAGCATCAGCTTCAGCTGCCCCTGTAAGTTACCCTACAACGAGGTACGCTGCAGCTTCCATATATTCCTGTTACTAAGATAAATGCCTTTCCTTGCACTGACCTGCTGAAGACAGCAAACTGATCACCCCAGCATTGAAACATCTGGCAAGAAAAATCTGAATTAAGAAGTTTGATTCTCTTAAGAAAGCAAGTCCTTACTCATTGTTAACCGGTGGAAACAAATTTTATCTAGCTCTCCATTTCTTATGCCTCTGCTCAAGATGCTTCCTGTTCAGTAATAGTTTAAAAGCAGGTATGTAAGACTAGGACTAAATCAGAGAAGTGCCGGTGCTGTGACTCCAACCAGAGTACCAACCAGAAACAAATGCTTCAAGTGTTTTCCTAGATGCATGTGTGAAATGAACTTTCTTTTTTGGAGCAGAAATTGTTACATCTTAACAATTATGAAGATAGCACCAGCAACAGCTAGCAGCTTTCACTAACAAAAAGAAATCCAGGAAATGCTCAACCCAGATACACAATACAGACACGGTAACCTTGGTCATTACGGACATATTTGTGTATCTTAGCACTCATATGTAAAACATGTTCCTGAAATACACCTCATCACATTTCTTTGTATTTCTTCAACACCTTTGCATCTAAGATCAGAACTGAGCCAGTGGACTTACAAGCCAAGATTGGATTAGAATGGATTTATCCTGTGTTTTAAAAATCAGATTGGCTGTAGTTAAAATTTTAACTGTGAGCAATAATACTAAGTCATTCGTTGCTTACAACTTATAAATTATTAACTACACGTGCACAACCTGCAGAGCATATGAAAGCTTTCAATGAATATTTTTAATATATGTATATCAGTTAAAAATCTAGCCAGATAAAAATCCATGCCCCAAAATAGTTTATAATTTATAATCAAGAGCAACTCCATTGAAGTTTTGGCTATGGGACACTTGCATGCAAACAAGCCAAACAGACAGAAGAGCTACTAAATCAGAGGCACAAAGGAAAACACAATCTATTCATAAACAGTTGAGTTCACTCATAGCCAGGGAACAGATAATAGCACATTAACAAAATCAGTTTGAAAGACAAGGAAATGCAGCAGTTGCATTGGTAGCGAAATTAGTAATTTTGTCTGCAGAGAATCTGTCCCAATTTTAGGAAACAAGGATCAGAGATTTGCCTTCATGCAGTTATGCTACATACTAAAAGTTTGGTCCTGAAACTTCTGTTTTGGCTGAGATTTGCTTGTCTATTGAACTTATAAATGATCAGCTACCTTGGTAGTTAGCAATCCACAGTTATAATAGTAAAAAAGCTTGAAGTAAGCACAATCTGACCATATTCATTTATACCTTGGACAACTTCCAAGGAGGCAGACGTTAGATGCCATTTCAAATGACAAACTTGTAAAATAAATAAGGCACATTAGACTATGAAGTCAGCTAAAATACTGCATTTGTTTACATTTTTATATATACATGTATATGTGAACGCATCGCCCTTCATTGATTTGCTATACCAGGAAGAGCACAAACACGAGGCTACAGCTGTTTCAGTATCTGTCAGTTCCTAAAGGTACCTAAAATGCTTTAGGAAACAGAACTGTGCCTTATGAAACAGTTAAGCACATTAGAAGGACAAAGCTATCAGTATGGGTATCTTAGAGGTGTTGCACCACAACAAGCATAGGCGCAGGTTGAGTGCTCTGGGCAGTACAGCAACCAACAAGAAGAAAACACCTGACTTTGCAAATATATGCTCTTAATCTGAATCCCCCCAAAAGCCAAAGTCTTTGGGCTTTTTTGGTAGGCTTTTCGAACCTTTACGCTTTTACCAATCCCTTCTTGATTGTGTAAGTATTGACTATATTCATGATTACAATGAACTTGAGTTCCTTAAGTCTTTTATGAAAAGTGAGCAGCATCTTTTATCCTACATCAGAAATGCAAACACCTCCTCTAGAGAGCTCTTGATTAAAACTAGTAGGTACATAACAGGAAGGTATTTTAACCAGACCTTGCATGAACACAGAGATAGGCTATGTACAGAAATATAAGTTCTTAATAATATAGCAACTTTGGGGAAAAAAAGGCAAAGTGAAGTTGCATTAATTCCAGTCTTATAAATCTGACAAAGTATTACCTGAGGAAGTTGAGTTATGGCATAAACAGCAGAAATTTGCATGTTTTAAGAGCATATCACATCCAAAAAAAAAGAAATTTTAGCAAATTTTGGACCTTCAGAGAAACTAAAGCTGCAAGACAAAGCAAAAGTACATATTCTCACATAGGTGCAGATCATGGAGAGCTTAACCAGAACAACAGAAGAGAAAGCTAGTGGAGCCATGTGTTTAAATAACTTCTGTTTTATTACTTACCGTATCCCATATCTGAAGCTTTATCTGTTTTCCATCAATAGTTATCATTCGAGCCCCAAATTCTACACCTGAACAGATTTCACAAAAGGATACGTTATTAGCATATATCAGAAAGAAGAACATTTTCTACAAATACAATATTGAGTTAGCTTAAACTTAGATTCTTGCTTTCACAGTAGTTGACAATCTCTTTCACCATCTGCTTTAGTTAATTTTCTAGCTGCTTTAAACAGCTGGAAAGTTTTCCAGAAGGAAGAAAACTAATTTTCCAACTGCTTTACAAATACATTAATTAGAACAAGTGCGAAGGAGGTATTTCCTTACAAAGTTTTCCAAATGATTTAACACCTCTAGCTCAGAGGAGAAAAACATGTCTGCTTGGGTACAAACAGGAAATTGAAGAGAGTCACGGTCATTTTTAACACTCTACCAATGTTAGTTTGCTGAAGGCAGTTTAGAAGAAATTAAACCTACAATTCTTTATGAATAGTCTATTAAGTGATCATACAAACATCACCTACAACAAGATAAATTTTCTTACTGTATTAATTAGAACTCATCTGCCTTTGTGAAAAAAGAAGTGCTTCCAATTCTAGCTAGCTAAAAATCAAATTTAATAACTGAGAAAAAAGTTTCCAATAAACAAAAGGAATTTCTTCAGTGGAAAAAATCAGCCTTTTGTATCTGTCTTTTAAAGCAATTTTAAGATCAGTAACAGTAAATTAAGCATAAGTTTGAGGCTATTACCACAGTAGTTAAAATCTGACAAATGCCTAGAGATAGTGGACACGCTTATAAGGCTAACAAGTTTCCATGAATCTATGCGTCACATATCCATTATTTCAGAAAAAAATAAAGATCTAATAGCTTAAGTTTTGTCTAAAATTGGTCACTGCCTAGACTGAAGTCTTCAAATTAAGTAGCCCTGACTTTGAAGTATTCCAAACAGCTCTTCAAAAGCTTGTTGAGAAGACTTTGGGGGCACTGTTGCTTCCTGCAGAAGTAATGACTTTTGGGAAGGGAGAAGCAGGGAGGAACCATTTCCCCCCCCAGGATACTGGAGGCAAACAACAGCCACAGGCCAAAGCACACTGTGCTCTCTTTAGCATCCAAATAACTTGCAGTAACTATATGCAAAATAAAGGAGGGGGGAGACAGGCACAGAAAGGTGGAGCAAGCAAGTGACAATGCTCTAGTGCTGACTGCAAAGCCTGAGGTAGCCCAAGGACCTTCCACAAGTGTCACCATTGCAGGTATTTATTTGATCTCAAAATGCAGACACAGAGCTGCTGATTTAAACCCAGCAATCTTCCTAAATATTTAGTTTCTACACACAACTTCATATAACAATTAGAAGAACATTTGTTCTCTTAAAGAAGGAACAGAAGCTGTTGAGGTTTGCAGTTAAGGGTATGTCCTGAGCACAACAGAAAAGCAAACAGAAGTTTATAGTAGTTTTTGCCACCCATATCTGTCTATGAATATTATGGGTTAGCTTTGTTTTTGTTTGTCTGTTAACTGCATCATGCTGCTTCTTCCTCCTTCAATTCTTTTAATAACAGCTACTTCCATTCCCAAACAAAAACTATACAGAGATAGTTGTTGCACTGTAAGTTCTTAAGCTAGAGTATACTATTACAATTACACACAATTCTGAATGTAGCTAAAAGACAGGATACACAGGAATAGATATTCTTCTGTCTTTTTTATTATCATTAAAGGTAAAATTTCTCCCTGAATTTAAGAAATAACATTTTAGGCTAGCTATACTAAATTTTTAGGTTGAATTTTGCACACTTGAAGTATCTTTTTCCCACACGTTCAATTTCAGTTTCCATTCTCTTCTCCTGAGTTGCTCACAGCAGGAACAGAAACTGCACTCCCACCTGTTAAAATCATTGTACTGTATTGATAAAAGTTAGGCTATGTAACACAAGCACTTTTATTTTTATTAATTTATTTATTTTAAATTTACAGGTTCTCAGGAGTTCTAACATCATCAGCTGGAAGCGCATTAGGTAACATCAACCCATGCTACCTTGCCCTGCATGGGCATTCACGTCACTTTGAAACAACGTTCTTTATTTATCTCTGTCCTCCTAAATCTGTGGGGGTAACTGAGAGAAGCATTCTCCCAGCCAAAACACACATGCCCTATCAGTTAAATAAAAGGAAGCTTCCAGCCTAGACCCTCTCTTCTCCTTTCCCAAGCAGCTTCCTGTGCTCCCTTCCTACACCAGTCACTACCTTGCTATCTAGGTTCACCTCCTCATCCCACTAGCTTCAGTATCTGCTCCCAGACTGCCAGCCAAAGAACTCGCAGAGCAACCACCCTGCTGAGGTGAAGCTGTTTCCCACAGCCTCTCAAGTTGCTGAGAAGCAGGAATATGTGACAGACTGCCAAAGGCATAAGTGATATATAAGGTGTCATATATTTGGCAGGCCTAAAGAAAAGATGTTAATAAGTCATATCTCCTTAAAAGAACTCGAGCTCTTTATTCTGCCAGCCTGCCTGCTGTCAAGACCTCAGAAATATCCAAAAACCAACGTTAACCTAATAATCTGAATTGTACCAGATAGCCACACACAAGGTGCGGGAGGATTGTCAAGGAGAAAAGGAAGCCATAACCAAACAACCTGATATGTTCCGTTACATGAAGAATATTTGTTTGTTTCAAGTGTCTATTTTAGTACTCCCAAACACAGGAAGCCTACCTATTCCAGGACACAAACTAAAAATAGAGACCAGGGATACATTTTGTGCAAGGCTCAGCATGATTAGAGGGATAGTTTAATAGGTTCCTTGAAATAACATCAAGAAGTTCAAAGGTTCTGCAAACTTACTAGAGGCTAGCGTCTGTTATGCTTAACAGTGAAACTGAAGACTAAGCTTGCCCACAGAAGAATTTATTCCCACACTATTTCTTATACTTTATGTGCAAATATAAAAGTTTGTATCATTATTTACTGTAGTCAGATTAGAGGCAATGCGTTCTGACAACATTTATTCATTCCCCTCAGTATGACTGTCAAATCACACCTAACACAAACAGTCCTGATTCAACTGAGAAATTGTGCAAAAATGCCTGTCCCTTCCAAACAGTGGAAGGGACACCCATCAATCACACATCAATCCTTCGCTATCCAGAAGTTACTCTTGCCAAATAGTAAATTTGATTATCCATCTTTAAGGTTAACTTTCCTCTGGTTTTATCTACTACTTGTCTTCAAGGTTCTGTGGCTAGGCTAACTTTCTGTTCCCTAGTGAAAAGCCTGCCATTGGCATCACCTTCAGTGCATTTCAGGCTTGACCAATTCTGCTTCCATGCCCAGTTTTTCTGGGCTTTTCTGAAGAGACAACTGAGACAGTCATGAATTTTTTTTTTAAATTGTTTCAGATTCTATATTATCTTCGTGGTAAGAACCAGGCCTCCATTTGGCTTTATTAGCTAACAAATACTAGTCATCTAAAGATTTGCTACTGCATTAATACAGAAAAAATCCAACATTAGCTTAGCACAATCTCATAAATGCATGCTGAGATACCCTAGCTGCTTAACACTCTTTAAAGAAAAAAAAAAGCCAACCAAACAAGCCAACCTTAAATATGTTTGAAAGCAGCACATTAGCATTGAGGGAGACCAAAAAGACCTACCAATAGTGAGATCATGGACTGGTTGAAACCGCTTGTCTGTAAACTGTAACAATAAACATGATTTCCCAACACCTAAAAAAAAAAAAAGAGAAAAAAGTTTTAAGCAAATTCAAAAAAAAAAACTGTCAAGAACTAATATAAATTAATTGTAGTGAATGGCGTATATTGTTTAAAATTCATTACTAGAACCTGAAATACTAAATTCCACCCATTCAAGTATATACATCTCTTTCATAACAGCTTTTCAAGTTCCAAGTATTAAAGTTGAAATAGTTCTTATTTAAAAATTGAGCAAAAATTAATTCTTCTTTTGAAAAAGTAGTTCTGCCTTTAAAATTAGGTGCAAAGTGTCCTAACAGACTTTCAAAATAACATTCCACATCCCCTCACTATTCACAGAATCACAGAACCATTTAGGTTGGAAAAGACCTCCAAGATCACCTAGTCCAACCTATGACCTAACACTACCAAGTCCTCCACTAAACCATGTCACTAAGCTCTACATCTAAACGTCTTCTGAATACCTCCAGGGATGGGGACTCCACCACTTCCCTGGGCAGCCTGTTCCAATGCCTCACAACCCTTTCAGTAAAGAAGTTTTTTCTAATACCTAACCTAAACGACTTGCTACTCCTCACAATTCTATGCCCACTTGAGTAGTTTCAGCTTTCTCCTAAGCTAACTAGATCCTCAGTAACATCTCACTCACTAATTTATCAGCTGAGGTAACAGCAGGTGTTTCTTGGCTCCTTACAACCATTACATGCTGCTGCCCACTGGTGCCCTATAGGCCAACATAGTCCAAGGAGAACTGGCAACAACTGCGCTCACGTTACAACCAGACAGATAACATGCACGTTGTCCCCCTCAGATAACCCATTTGAGTCTGAAGTCAGGATAACTACTTCACATTACATGGGCATTGGCCAGCAAACGGGCAATTTCTTCTGTACATGAAAGCAAAAGTTAATGCAGTTGACAGGAGTACTCAAACTACCTACATTTGTAAACATTTACTTTTCACAGTTATTTTTCCCTTTTCTTTCACTTGGAGGTGTCGTTCTTCCAGATCTGCTCAAATTCATATTTTGAGCCTTTGACAACACAGAAGTCATTTGTTTTTACATATTTAGACTCTGTGCTGTATCACAAAACATACAATACTGTAGCATCCAGGATCCTGTTGTGTTTTGTCTGCACAGCAAGATAAGGCTATTTTAGCCACATATTAGAGGTCAGCAACAGTCGATCAGGAGTGACATATCTGGTAATAAAGGACAGCAAAAAAAGAAGGGACACGAAAAAGAAGAACCGTACTGTAAGACACAAGGTATGCATACCAGAGGTTTGCATACAGTGACATTGATCTTTCCTCTACTAACTTCAACGTTCCCAAAGTTTTTTAGTATGGTTCCATGAGGAAACAAAGCCTACACAATCATAATCACTGCCCACCTGTCAGTTTGGTCTTAAAAGCTAAGACCAGTGGCCAGTTTCAACCAAATCTACCAGCAACAGGAGACTTGCATTTGATCACGCTCCGAGGTTAATAACCCAACCGAGGCAGCAATTCCAGCAGCCCAAGCCAGTCATTGCTGCTGCTGTCCCTACTCTCTTCCCTACAGCACGTTCGTGCTCCTTTCTCCATACTGCTTCAGAACTCATCGGACTTAGCCTGCTGCCTGCTGGGTTAGCACGCTAACCTGACAAGAGTGACAAAGCAAACAGAAATGGCTTAATGCAGGGTCAGACAAGCATGAGAGTTAGTTCAAATGAGGGAAGAGAAATGCAGCAGCCAGCAGATCAACAGCTTAGAGCAGCATGGAACTACAGCCCAAGGCAAAGTTTACAGCATCGGCCTTAACAGATTTTTTTTCTGTAGCTCTCTGGCTTATGATAGCAAGCTGTCAGAACAGAAGCAGCTGGGAAGCAGGTATAGATTATGCCGCATTCAGCCTCCCCAAAAAATTAGTGGACATGAGAGAAGTGAAAGAGGAATGGGGGAGAGTGTTAGAGGCAAGAAAATAACAGGGAGAAGGACAGGCAGAATACTGGGGCTCTAAGGGCAGAGAACGCAAATCTTTAAGGAGCCTTAAAATAACAGCAATTATTGTACTCACAGAGCACTGTTTACATACCGAGATAACTTTTATACCACCACCACTGAAATACAGCTGCGCCGTCACAGAACATAATCACCACCCCACTTACAAAAAACAACCTGTAAATCAATCCAGAAATAGAATGCAGAATAGCTTTTGCCATTAACCTAAAAAAAGCAATTTCAGCAGCACTGGATAAAACAGAACCTTAAAACTATCATCAAATGTTACCTGCAAAAATCTTACAAACATTGGAACAGTATTTCAAAATTCAACCAAAGAGACACTCGATCAGGTGTCCCAGCACTAGATCTCATGTGGCAATCCGATAATTATTCTTCTTGTCAGGCTGGTGACCAGCTTATTGGTTCAGATGAACATACAAACACTAGGGTCAGCACAGCCCCGATGACAGACAAGCACAGATCTTTGACGCAAGCATGGTCTCGAGCTGGCACAAAATGACCAAGATGCCTGCACCTGTAGTTTCTTCCAGCAAGCCTTTTAGGAGCAGACTGATGGGTTCACACAACAGAAACAGAAGAAATTAGCCAGCTTCTGTTCAGCGCCATCCCTGCTACTTCTGAACCTTCCAGCAAAAAAATCTCTGGAAGTCAGGGACTATTGTACTGCTGTTGACTGAAAAAGTTTCAAAACAGCGCAAATAAAGCTGCAACGCAACGTGTCTTAAATTTACGCTATAATCCATTCTTAGATAACGCTTATAAATATTTTATTGCCTTCTTTTAATAGTAACATTTTGGTTTCATTTTAGTTTTAACACACTGCAAATTTGTAACAGGGCATTTCTTATGAGACTAGCTCGTAACCCACACACTTCTAGAGCTGATCAGACCGTGCTATCACAGACACGTCCAGGAACCTGTATGAGCAGCAGCAGCTGTATATTAACTCCTGAGCAGTTTCCCATCTCGTGAGATATACAGGTGCTGCAAAGATCAATTCACAGTTGTGTGGCAGCTAATTAAATTGCATACTTTACACTAACGACACTGGTTAACTCTTGAGCAAATTGGCTGGTTACCAGGTACCTCATTCCCTTAGCACTGCAGTCTTATACCTGAAATGAAGCAGAAAGCAGACACCCTAGGAAAAATAGAGCATGACTTAGGGTAGCTGGAGAACACAGAAGGGACAGAGTCAGTTATTTATTAACTCATTCTCCATTTTACTGCAACAGTTACTTCAGACAGACCATCCCCAGAGAAGAAAAAATCCTTAGCAACTTAAAACAAGAAATGATCAGATCTTGGATACACTTCACCAACACACACAGTAAACAAAAACTTTTGCTTAGGAACAAATTAAAACAACAGATTAGGTGCTCAGAAGGGAGCAGTATGCTTCTTTGCAAGTTCCTGTTCCAGGATCACTTCATCACTTCTTAGCACCCAAACAGTGACAGAAAGCGAAGTGGAACTTGTGCTACAGCACTGCTTTACCCTCCATCTCCACATCCCAAGCCACCAGCCTGAGCAGGGTCTCCAAATTTCTCTGCCTCCCACAACAGCTTCCTCTTTATCTGGGTGCTGCTCTGCAGTTCGTTCCCTAGGCAAAGCATTGCCAGACCTCTGCTATTGCCCACACTGACCCAGCGATGCTTCCCACCTCCCGACCTTACATAGGAACCAGTGTTCATTTCACTGCACAGCAAGCCAGAAGAGCTAAGCAGTAAAGCTAACCTCTCCCTTCTCACTCCGAAGGTTACGCAGGGAGCTAAATCAAGAAACTGATCCAGCAGAAAACTACACTCACCCAAAATACTAGTATGTCCAAGAGACTAGGGCTACAAAATAAATAGCAAAGAGAAGGGTTGTTCCTTTCAGCAGCAGCCTGCGCTTGTGGCAATTCAAAAAGCAGCTCTGGAACCACAGCACAGGTGATGATACAGCTAAACCAGTTAAATGACCTTTGCCAAGAAAGCAGACTTGGTTCCTTCACTCCTTCCAGCTCCTGTGACCTCCCTGTGAATAACACAGGGGAAAGAAAAGGAATATACTTTTTTTTTTGGTGCTTGATCAGCTGTCAGCTGCAGCCAGAGGTGCACTGCTGTCTGCATAAGGGAAATTTACAGGCTTCTCTTACCAGTAAACCCATCTACTCTCAGATTATAGCCAGAAGACAGGGATCCACAACAACTTAAACCAATCTAACCAAGTGCTGTAGTCCTGTTCTGCAGCACTGATGTTTGTCTGGGTGTCTTAGACAGCTAATCTGGCTCAAAACTAACAATGCCAAAAAAAGGCAGGGGAGGGCAGGGCCAAGATCACTTCCTTCGTTGTTCACATAAGCACTGCAATAAGCCAAGAAAGGGGACAAAGGAAAAGAAGTGCAGCAGTCATGCCAGCTTGGGTATCAAAACTGAATTCTGAAGGCAAATCTCTTTAAACTGCTAGCTGCCTCTGATGGGTAGACTCACTCCTTCCCACACAGTTCCACCTCCTCACTCAGCATGGCTCTTACACTTCTCCGATCATACCCGCTATTTGCTTTTTTTCTTTTTTAAATCATCTTTGTGAGCTGAACTGTCTCTCATGGGTTGGACAAGTACTGATGCTGACAGCTCAGAAGCAGAAGTTTGTAGCTAGGACAAGGAGTGGTAACCAGGTCCACCCATTTTGGCAGCAGCTAAGCATTGGATTAGCTCAGGCATCTCACAGAACTATTTTTTTCATGTTGCTTCACAAAACAGGGTGACCAACCAGCTCGCTGCCCACAGAGACAAAGACCTACTCCCCCTTTGGTATCTCACGGATCCTCCTAGGTCCATTTTCCTCCCTTGAAAGTACTCCAGACCTTGGTAGGCACTTCCCTGGGCCAACTCAGCTGATTCACCCACCCAGTAAAGAGTTAACCCCAAAAGTAGGGACTTTTCAACTGTGTTAGTGAGTTGAATCAGCTCGTGGTTGAGTATGAAAATCCCCACAAAGTAAGGGGAGCCAGACCTCCTCCTTCCACCTGTAATCAACTATATCGGTTCGGATGCCCATATAACCAAAGCCCCAAGACCAACTGAAATGAAACAAGCTTCCTGCTTCTCTTACCTCTGTTAAAAAAAAAAAAAACACAAACAAAATGAAATCTTTAAATAAGCTAAAGACTGTCTCAGACAATAGACAAGTCTTAAGTAACAGACTTTAAAACTAAATCAGATTTAAACCAGATAATTAAATAGTAAAACTCTCACAAGATACAGATCTCTAATCTGGCTTACGAGCTACTTCTAGTTCTTCATGGTAGTCTGCACTATTCTAGATAGCTTCCAGATGTTTCATGGGCCCTTGTCTTACCACAGGCTGCAGCTCATTCCTTCTCTCCTTCCTTTCCAAACACAGCATCTTTACGCAACTCAGGAAAGTTGAGTTGCAATTATCCTTCCACAGGCCTAAGAACAATGAGACATTAACTTAAAGCAAAGATTTTTCTCAACCTCTTATCAACCAGTTGTCCATCAGACAGAATTCTGTCATCAAACAACAAAAAATTATTAAGATCAATAGGAAGGAAAGACTACAAAGTTCCAAACTGCTATTTACAAAGCAAAGGGACTTCCCATACCAATTTAAGCAGGGACAAGAAGAAGTAAAATAACCTTCAAAATGTTTCATGCTGGCTACTTATGTTTGGGAACAGCAATGTTGTAAAAATGGCTTTTTAACTCTTTTGAAGATGATTCAGCTTCAATATTTAAAAAAACAAACATTGCAGTAAACTCTTTACAACAATGCGTCTGAAGGCAACAATGCAACTTCCCATTTCTACATAAAAATTAATACAGATTTGCAAACTGAAAGGAGCTTTCAGCTTTATCACCTTCCATTTCGTATAACACTACCCAACTGCTAACTCTACAGGTTTTAAAAATAAATCAAAATTCTTTCCAAACAAAATTAAACTACACAAGGCTGTAGAAAATCTATTTGTGTTCTGGATGATCACAACAGACTTAGAAAATTGCCAGTCATTCACAGTAAAAAGGTCTTATTCAAGGTGTGTTTTTTGCTTTTTGTTTTTTTTTTAATTGAATGTTAGAATTACTATGAGGGCACACAGTAACAGTCTCATGAGACCATTTGTATAAGTACACTTATAGTTTGTTATTTCTAGTTAACTTCTAGGAAACTAAGATGTATTTATACAACACCTAGTATCTGTACTTTTAGGGATCAAAGTATCATCAAAAGCATCTCAAAGCAAGATGTAAGTAGCACAGGTCCAGTATCCTGATTTTCAGCAGGAAAAAAGTTCTCAAACTACCATGAATTGTTAACTCCAGCTCTAGAGGGATGAAAACCTGTTTAGTTGGGCAAGAGGCTCTTGCCATGCACGTTGCCAGCCAGTAACAGCCGTCCCAGAACAAAGTGCAGTGACACTGGAAACATTTCACAAGGAGAACAGAAAATAAAGCCAATTCAATTGCTTCATTTCAGCATTTGAGAATATCCCAGGCAAGTTTAACAGTTGACTTTCTAGAGTAAAGTAAGCTGTCAAGTAAGGAAAGTGAGATCATCAAGCAACCACACTTTCTCTCATCTTCCCCTAGAAAGAACAACTTCGAGATAACCTTGGTTTACAGGCAGAAACTATTTGCTGAAATTGGAAGGCAAGTAAAAGTTCATTACACAAGAAACTCTGAGGATTGCTGAACTAACACATCCAAGAAAAGAGGAAGACAGACCTGTTCATGGAAGATGCAGTAACACTGATCATACACAGACATTTAGATGGAATACAACTGACAAGTTATATTGATGGCAGGAAGTCTAACAATTGCAAAACTGGTCTTTCAGACATACTAGTTTTGTAACAGTCTCTGGTGGAAAGAACTAAACATACTCTAATAACGGAAAATCCTATTTAATGTATATTAAATACTCTGGGGAAAAAAAAATCCAGCCCTAGTATTTACAGAGGTCTTATGGATCAGCTTATTCCCATATGGTAATACACTACTAGTAACAGAAGACATTTAACCTGTAAAGGAGATTTCACCACCATATAGAAAAACTTTTAAGAAAAACAGAAGGCCCTTCAGTCACTAACTGCAAAAACGGGCAATACTTGTGTGCTACGAGTGTTCGCACTGGCTCGGATCAAAGTCCACCTCAACTTCAGTTGGTGACCAAAAGCAGACGGTGTGTTCATCAGCTCTTCCCCACACAACTCCTACCAGCAATCAAACTGAAAAAGATGCTATCAACCACCAAGGCAAAGGTCTGGGGAGTAAACCCCTAAGCAGAATGCCCCATATATGCTCCTGAATGCATTTGCAAACTCCTATAATGTTTTGGAAATACCCAGATCAAAAGACTTTTTCTGATTAACAGCAGTCAGTATTCCATAATACTTGTATTTTTTTCTTAAAGATACCAACACTATGAAATTCCATGGCTGCTGTCCCACTGATACAATGTAAAAAACATGCAGCTTTATAACCATGTTGTCTGAGGACCTGAAAAACAGAAACAGTCACAGTATTTCAGGTCTCTTCCATAACAAAAAAAAAAACTTCAACTACAGAAAAAAATATATAAAAATTTTATATATGTATATGAATATATATAAAAAATGTAACAACCACAATAGAAATAATGCCATGTTCATAAAACTATAGTGCCTGAAGTACCAGCAAAAGAAAAAAGCCACTGAATGTCAATGACCAACGATGCAAGCAAGGGGACAAGATCTCTCAAGGAAGAGGCAGCGTTGCACAGTCAGTTTCTGTGGCTGTCATTTTAAGAGACTGAGATCATACTGAATTCCTGTGTTTAAGCAGGTAAAAGCATTTGGAATCACAATTCGGAGAAGACACATACAGGTGTCTTGTGTAACTGCAGGTTTTTCCATTGTTTTGTTTTGGCTTGCATAACCCACTTTGCTTTGTAGTGCTGAAAAAGAAGATGAGCTAAATGTTAACATCTGTCCTTGGTTGCTGCTGTCTTACTTTTCTCCTACAGTTTGTTTACAACTAATTGCTGAGTCACCAAGCAGTTGATCCACTTCCAAAGACTCTAAATCAAGTCCCAGAGAGAAATTTCTTGATCGCTATGAAAATTACATGGCATGCAAGGCCACTGGCATATCTTCACTGGTTGCAATGCCGTGGCAAAACACCACTGGAACAGATCAGGACAGCCCCCATCCATGCTTAATTTCCACCATCACAGCTGCAAGTTCAACTGTCTTTGGGTGAGGAACAGCAGTAACACCTAAACCACCATAGGCTTTTTGGCAACAACCAATGGCGTACAACGTACATTAGCTCTTCAGTACTAGCTATGTTAGAATACTTGAAAGGCTCATAGGAAATCTAAATGAAGGCAAAATCACCCTTCCACCGTTGGCATACTTAGTTCACTTCAAGAACGATGATGGCACTGGTTTTAAATTAGCTTCTTGTAGCAATTCTAAAGCCACAGGAACTAATAATAAATAAATAAATAAAACAAAATAACAAATTTGTGAGCTGTTTTCCTCTCCACGTTTCCCTTCTCTACCTTACTATTCCCATATTTGGCTCAGGAGTGACACACATCCATCCTGCATTTCACATTTCAAGCAACCGAAATGCTGAAGTGCAGCACAGACCATTACACTGAGGATATTTCACTGTAAAAAAATTTAATCAATACACAATCAATGTACCAAAGCAACTGCTTGCTGCCCTCTCTACTGCTTTAACAATCTTAGCTTTTAGAGATGCACCAGAATTGGCCGCCTGTTCCAAAGCACCATCGCTCTGAATTCTGCACTACCATTTTGCACCATCCTGGGCAGACAAACTTCTTACTTCCCCTGAAAACGCTCAGGTATAATCTCCTGTCCTCTGGTTTAATGAACTGTCACTCACCTAAATACTCAAGAAAAAACAGGATTTTCACTTATCATCTAAAGCCTAATGTTTCCAACATGGTCATTAAAACTGTGATATACCTTTTAACAGTCATTTGTTCTACAGCTTCTACTGTAGTAGCCTGAAAAAGCTTGTAGAGTTTAAACGTGGGTTTGAAAAACATGAAAAATATAATAGCTGCATCCAGTATACTTAATAACCTCATGTGTAATGCAACTATAGTGTATAATTACACTCCAGCATGATTTGGTTCAGAGGTATGAAGTACAATTATGGAAGTATCCCTAGAATAGCATGTAAGATGACAGCTGTGTCATCAAACTTGCTAAAGAAGGCATTTATTGAGGTATGAGGAAAACAACGAGAAAGATGCAGAATACACAGGCACAATAGGTAACTATGTTAGTTACCTGGTCCTGACAACAGTTTGACTGAAAGCATGCTACCTGCAACCACACTATGGTAAGAAAGCATAGAACACATTGGCAAAGGGGCTTCAAACAGCAATTTCTATCAGCATATAGTTATGCCCACGGCATTCGTAAGCATCATTATTTGTTACGCAGCAGTGAGTGACAAACAGAATGCCGCAAGTTTTTAAAAAGGGGCAAGCAAGCGGGTGAGGTGCTGATGTACGGCATCAGGGAAAGCAGCGGTCCAAAAAAATAAAAAATAAAATAAAAGAGGTTCCTGTAAGCGAGAAGAGCCGAAGCTTTTCATTTCCCTTTGCCACGATGGTGTGCCCCTTTCGGTTTGCCCCAGCACCTCCAGCCGGGGCCGGGAAGGGCACGGCCGCGGCCTGCGCTGAAGGCGCCGCGCAGCACCGGGCGCTGCCGCACCCCGCGGGGACGCGGGGCGCCTCCGAGGCCTCGCCGCTGCGGGGACGCGAATACGGGGCGCTACCCAGCCCCGAGGTTCGCAGTGACGGCGCCTCCCCGCCCCCGCCGAGCT
>VXAA01002162.1:124319-160850 GCA_013399115.1 Anseranas semipalmata | reverse complement strand
GGGCGGGGCGGGCTGCGGAGCTCCGCCCCCTCGCTGAGGCGCTTGCACGGCCCGGCCCGGCCCGGCTCTCGCCCGCCTCAAGGGGTGCCCGGCTCTGCGGGCGGGGGGAGGGCGTCCCCTCCTGCGGGGAGGACCCTCCGGAAGAGACGGGATGGCGGCAGCTGGGGCTTTGGTTGGGCACTGTCGAGCTCTCGGCTTGAGCCAGGGGCAGGGGATGCTGACGGGCTGCGGTGGAGGGTGTGGGCAGAAACCCATCGCTGCTGTTCCAAGTACTTACGGTTCCAGAGTAGGACAGGTTCCAGGACAAAAAGCTTGGTATGAGGCTACCAAGCCAGCTCTCAGCTAGAGAAACCTCTAAGCAGAAACACTAACAAGCAACCCCACACCGGTTTGTTTTCCTCACTTATCAAGTTTGAGTTCTGGCTTGGAAAACATTTTTTTCCTTTCGTTTTCTGTCTTTCCTCATCGAACTGGAAGCAATGAGCCAGCAATATGTCCCAAGTTCACAGCCGCTGTTTGAGGTTGGGAGTTCACGAGGGACTGATGACTTGGAAGGAACTTCAAGGTCTTCCTGAGTCAACGCTGCTTCCCGGAGTATCCCGTGTGGCCAGACCTCTGGCCCTCGAGTCGTGGGCTGGCTTCACGACCAGGCTACGTCAGGTGCCAAGGGAAGGACCATTGTATGTGGGCGTGACACGTTCAGATGCTAAGGCCGATGATCCTTGGGGTTGTTTGCTGTGAATTGGTGGAACTGTTGAAGAGCCACTGACATTTTCTTCCTATGCACTCACAGGTCTACCTTTCCGGCTGTACCAGCCTGGTAGCTTTTACCTTTGTAAAGATTTTCGTTTGTGGTGCGTCGGGTCAGGAAGTCAGACAACATTGACTTAACGCCGCTTCTGAGAGGTGTGCATCTAACTTACTCTTAAAAACCTTCAATAAAGCTGATTGCGCAGTATACCAAATCCTGTTGCCACATTTCATGACTTTTCTAACAAAGATTTCCCCCAAAACCAACATTTTTTTAATTTTATTTTTTATTGTCTTCTTCCCTGGGGATAGGCAAAAGAAATGATTGCTATGAAGGGAAAGGAACTCCTTTACATACGATAAAAGTTATATCTACCTTTTCCACATGAAAATTTCATATGTTCCATGTTCCTTTGTCAGTCATTTTTCTCATTTTTTTTTTTCTGCTCTGTAATTCTCCCTGTTTCTCAACATTACTGGTAAAGTACGGAGTCTCAAATAGCAATTCTCATGTGTCCGTAACACCAGCCTCGTCACCTCAAAACAAAGTCATATGAGTATCCCCAGCCTTCCTCCTCTCTAACTGTGGTTTGGTTTGTTTTTATTGCAGAAGCATCTACATTTATTTTTTCAGCCTAGATCCCTATTCTAGCCAGTTACTACCCAAATATAACTATACATCTGGTATCTCCTTATTAAGTACTGTTTTTCCATTTGCTAAATTTCAGTACTTTTCATCAAGGCTACTCAGTTTGTCAAATATAATTGATTTTTTTATTTTGTCCCAGCCATTTTGTTACCCAGACTGTTCATGAAAATATTGAATAGGTCTTGCCTGGACTGGATAGAATGCTGGAGAGCCACATGTGAAACTTTCTCTTAGTTTAAAAACCCTTTACAATTGTCTTTTTTAGCCATATGTGTACATCATATTGATTTCTTTTTTTTTTTTTTTTTTTTGCATTTTTCTTAATTTGTTTTCAAGAATATGATGGAGAAGAGTGTCAAAAGCCTTCCTGAAGTGAAGATACATTGCACTGACTTTTTCTTTCATGCCATGTAGATTGGCAGAGAAGGAAATAGCATTGGTTTGATCAGTGTTGATTTTTGAGAAATCCACCTTGTCTGTTTACCGCTTTGTACAACTTGTTGAACTTTATTCATTAAACCTTTATTCTTTTTAATGAAGCCAATCATACTGTGTAACTCAGCTTTCCTCAGCCAGTAAGTCATTTCTGAGCAAATCTAAAGTGTTTGCTATCTTGGATATCCAGGCACTTTGTCATGCAGTCATTGGTCCCAGCCAACATGGGTTCACGAGGGGTAGGTCCTGCCTAACAAATTTGATTTCCTTTTATGATAAGATCACCCATCTAGTCGATCAAGGGAAACCAGCTGATGTGATCTTTTTGGACTTCAGCAAAGCTTTTGATACAGTTTCCCATAGGATCCTGCTGGACAAAATGTCCAGCATACAGCTAGACAAAAACATCATACGATGGGTGAGCAGTTGGCTGACGGGCAGGGCCCAAAGGGTTGTGGTAAATGGGGCCACATCAGGCTGGCGGATGGTCACTAGTGGGGTCCCTCAAGGCTCCATTTTAGTGCCAGTCCTCTTCAATGTTTTTATAAATGACTTGGATGTTGGACTAGAAGGAGTTTTGAGCAAATTTGCCGATGCCACCAAACTGGGAGGAGTTGTAGACTCGGCTGAGGGTGGAAAGGCCTTGCAGAGAGATCTGGACAGATTGGAGAGCTGGGCAATCACCAACCGCATGAAGTTTAATAAGAGCAAGTGCCGCGTCCTGCACCTGGGACGGGGCAACCCTGGCTATACGTACAGACTGGGCAATGAGACGCTGGAGAGCAGCCCCGCAGAGAGGGATCTGGGGGTTGTGGTTGACAGCAAGTTGAATATGAGCCAGCAGTGTGCCCTGGCAGCCAGGAGGGCCAACCGTATCCTGGGGTGCATCAAGCACGGCATTGCTAGCCGGTCGAGGGAAGTGATTGTCCCGCTCTACTCTGCGCTGGTGCGGCCTCACCTTGAGTACTGTGTGCAGTTCTGGGCACCACAGTACAAAAAGGATGTAAAACTGCTGGAGAGTGTCCAGAGGAGGGCGACGAAGATGGGGAAGGGCCTAGAGGGGAAGACGTGTGAGGAGCGGCTGAGGTCACTTGGCCTGTTCAGCCTGGAGAAGAGGAGGCTGAGGGGAGACCTCATCGCAGTCTACAACTTCCTTGCGAGGGGGAGTGGAGGGCCAGGCGCCGACCTATTCTCCTTAATCACCAGTGATAGAACCCGCGGCAATGGTGTCAAGCTGAGGCAGGGGAGGTTTAGGTTGGACATTAGGAAGAGGTTCTTCACTGAGAGGGTGGTTGCACACTGGAACAGGCTCCCCAGTGAAGTAGTCACTGCACCAAGCCTGTCTGAATTTAAGAGGCGTTTGGACTGTGCACTTAGTCACATGGTCTAAAATTTTGGGTAGACCTGTGCAATGCCAGGAGTTGGACTCGATGATCCTTATGGGTCCCTTCCAACTCGGGATATTCTGTGATTCTGTGATTTGTCTTCACCTGAGGACACGAAGTGAACAAAACACTATGGAAAAACTCGTTTCTTTTGGAGGACTCTCCAAAAAGCCTCTTCCCCGTTATTTTATGGACAAGAAGTGAAGTTTTGATAGCATTTCTCATTAATTAACAATTCCTATTCAGAATGACTTTTCTCAGAAAAAGTTTGGTCTTATTCTGTGTGAAAATTAGGTTTCTGTTTTCACATATCCATGCATGTAGGAGGTCTGCATCTATGTCCTCTTTCCTAATAATTGCCATGAAGTCTGGCATCTGGATGGAGGCGAGTACCTTGGCTGAAGGAAAAGTTGCAGCTGGGATCAGTTATTGCATGCAATACAGAATGCACACTGACACAAGTCTTCGTAAGAGCTCCCTCTATCTTTGAAGTAAGAACTTCAGCTGATGTTCACGTTCTTCTCCCCGGTTTGTGTGACCGCCAACCGCAGGAAGCAAAGCTGCAGGAAACCAGGAGATAAGACTTCATCCGGTGTAAGTAAAGGTTGCTGGTGATGGAGATGGCGCAGCTGTGCCCCCACTAATCCACCCTTGGATTCTCCCCTGTTCTGGCACTATGCAAGCCATCTGCTCAGTCAGGGAGCTGGAGTGGATAAGCTTTAATTTTTCCACGTTAGCTTTCAGGCAAATCCATTCTTGGTCCCACAGCCGCACAAACTGTAATGTGTTGACAGCTGTCAGATGGAGCCCACCTCTACCCAGCAGTCCTCACTCCTCAGGAGAGTCCTCTGGCTGGAAGGCTAAAGCCCCAGCCAAACATCGGTTGTGCGGCCAGGTTTTGACTCTTAGCAGAAGCCCTCTTCTACAGGAGCCTCTCCCTTGGCTGTCAGGATTAAGGAGACCTGTGCAGGCTTGTGTGACCTTCAGCCTCTCCTCCAGAGCCACTCACAACATGCTCCAAGTCTCTTTTGGCAGTATGAAGGACTCCTGCATGGCTGAACCACAAAGAGTATTACTCAAAGGGCTGGTCAAGCCTTAGCAATCTCTCCACAGCATCCCAACGTATTGATTTTCAAGTATATTTGCCTCACTGATGGGATTTGGTCTTTTAGTTTCGGTGATCTTCTAGACTTCATGTTTGACGCAAGCAAAATTGGCCTGAAGTGACTGAATTAAATCTGATCGGGAAATTAAATTTCCATTTTGTAAAATTCCAGATGGCTGATGGGGAGAAAATGCGGACACGGTAGAATTTCCAGTGAAATGGAAGCGTATGTTTAACACTCCTGCTTAGCAGTGTAACAGCAAGCTGATTTGGTTGACATTTCGGAGAGCAGGCCTCCTTTCCTGTCCCTGCTGTGGCATCTGGTAAGGCCCACGTGGCCGGGGCGCGGGCGGCTGACCGGCTTGGTGGCTGCTGGGCTCCAGTCAGCAGCTGCACAGCGGGCAGATAGTCGGAGCACTTCTGGTTGTCCAGTCGGCCTGGAGTGCTTTCAAGTTTCAGGTGTGCATGTTCGTGGAGTGTTGCAGCCATTTGTACTGCTGCTGTTGGGGTTTTGATGGAACCAGCGTTTGGGAGAAGCTTGCAAGCATAACACACAGGACTTTGTCACTTATGCTGCCCCATGGTAAATACAAGCTGCTTTGCTGCTGGACGAGAACCACATGCCTAAATTACTGAGTTTTATCAGCCATTCCACAGATCTCAGATGCCTTCAACTAGAGATTAACACAAAATTGATTTTCCTCCAAGTTATGTTTACCATACATTTGTATGAATACTATTAAGAGACATGTAAGTAAATAAGTATTATCTCTTATTAATTTTTTACCTCCCTCCTGTCTAAATTCTGTTTACAATATAAACGGATATCTTATTTTATTAAGCATTAATGAAGGCTACAATGGACTCATTCTCACTAAAAAATAATATTAGCCAAGAGATATAATAGAAGCGGTGCTTATTCCATGTTGAAACATAGGGCTTGCAGAGCGTTACTTTGCTTTTTGTTGTTGTTGTTGTTAATGTTCTCTTGAACAATACACATCATCTGTTATTGATTTTATATAATGTGCTCTTTAGAAATATGATGAAATATTTCACTAATATGACAGTATCGGGATTATGTTCTGGCAAATTTAATACACCTGAGAAATCTAGAGTTTGCTCTTTTTTTTCTGTCGGTTTTCTACTGAATTTCTGACATTTATCACTGTGCAAAACCACTTGGGGTTTATACCAAAGCCTTAGGGTTTGCAGGATCTTTACTACTAATAGGAAGAGCCATAGAGGCATTCAAAGCTCTGGATGCTCTGTAGAGCAAAGCATTAGACAAGAATTTTTTATGGAAACTAAAACACAAAAGCAGAACCCTAGCATAACATTTCAACAGAACCACACTTTAATTATTTGCATTGTCCTGTCATGGAACTGTTAGAAGTCATTCTCTACCTGCTATTCAATTTAGACTTTTTTTTTTTTTTTTTAATCATTCCTTTGTGCTTTGCAGATGCTGAGTAGAAAATGTTATTTTCTAGTGTCTGGCATTTAATTTGTCTGTATATACCTTTTCTGAACGTTAATTTCATGCTACTTTTTATCTTATTCGTGATTTTTATTTATCAATTTTTAGAAGATTAGGTTTGTATTTTACATAAGTAACAAGGCAATATGTAGCATATTTTATTTATTCTAAGTGTTGAGAATGGGACCACACCTCCTGTGGAAATATATAGAGCAGATCCTGCAGGAAGACAGTTAAATGTGTATAAATTTCAATAAAGATCTGCCTTTGAAGGTAAAAATTTCAACTTGTTAAGCTTTAAAAGTGAACATCTGCTTGTAAGCCATCATGTTTTTTCCTTTATTGGTAGAAGACCTAGGATATTTTCAGGTCCTTTAAATTCTATCATAGAATCCCTTTCAGATATTATTAAGATCAGGGACTACAGAGATGATCTGGCCTTATGATAAATGCTTTGGAACTACTGTAAAATTATCATTACGTTAATGGCATAGAGAAAGATTTGTCAGCTGATCAGTGTAGAACTTCTTCCTTCCTGTCTAGGATTCTAAAAGCCTAGTACTGTGTTGTTAGGTTCATAACGCTTTTCTCTGTCCCAGACTTGTAAACTGAAGTAATGGTAGAAGCCAACGCAATGTCTTTGATGTGCAGCATCAAGCAGTGGTATTTGCTGACTTTTTGAAATTACAGACATTTTACTTTCAGAATGGATTATCACAACAACCACCGAGGCTGGATTTTTGAATTTATTTGTCTTTAATATGGGTCAGATGGAACATTGTTCCATATTTATTTATTAATTTATTTTATTTTTTTTTAAAGCTCCCTTGTAAAATTGGCACATCTTTTTGCTAGGTCTGTTGATACAAGCATCTTTTATGCTCAGGTGTTGATCAGGCTTGAGATGTGGGAAAAGTTCTCACTTGCAGCCAGAGCTGCTACAGTTGCTTGTTGTAGTTTATTTATATGAGAAATTCAAACTTCAGAGTGGGGAAGGTTCAGTTAATGGCTGGAATATCTGCACAGAGGTTTCCCCGCCCTTGCCTGTAGCCACTGTTTTGCTTTCAGAGATACAGCAATTGTACTGAAGGCCGATGTGTACAGTTAAAAAAAAAAAAAAAAAAAGCTAAGTTGCATGGTTGCTTTTGATCTCGTGAAAAAAGTTTGGAAATTGGGTTAATTTTTAAAACCTTTATTTAAAATAGTGTAGTATTTAAATAATATCCTTAGATAATGCTATTAGCTAAACACTAAAAATTCATTCTGAAAGACACCATGCATCTCCAACCACTACAGTCATTGAATGTTTCATTCTGGATTGACTACATGGATAAATAATTTTTTGAGAATGAAAAATTCAGTTTTAATAGCATTTTCTGTCTTCAGAATATAATCTTGACACTACATTTTCTAGCCAGTGCAACAAAACCAAGCATAGTTCTTCAATTTCCCAGCTGTATTCATATTTTAGGTTTTTGCACCCATGGAAATATGTACATGAACTCTGCTTTATCCCTGTTTATTTACTAATGGCCTTTGCCACTGTTATCATTGCACCCTGCTTTTCCTTGCAAATAACCTTGTTTCTTACTGCCTTGCTATAAACAGTTTGATAAAACAGCACTTTTCCCATAAAAACTAGGAAAACAAAAGGATCCTTGAAATAACCTTGAAATGGCTAACAAACCAACTGAAGAGATATGCTGATTTTTTTTTCTATTCTCAGAAGCTTTAGAAAATGTCTGCTCATAACAAAAATCACAAGGGCATGGAGCATTCGTGCTACACAGGCAATATCAGATCGATGCAGAACTCTACTTGAACTGACATCAAGGCAAATTTTCAAGATTGTATTTATATTATATATAATATATTATATAATTTTTCTTAATTTTATTTTTTAGATCTTTTTTAAAAACTGTTTTAGCAATGGTTAAATAAAGAGAAAGTGGAAGATAATAGAGAGAGCACAGGCTCACAGGAAGTGAAGATCACAAAAACTTCCTGTTTACCCAGCAAAAAGTGAGACAACTTTAGGGGAGTTGGTTTCATTAAAAAGCAATAGGAGTAAGCAAGTCTGGACACATTTTTCTTTTTCAAATTGAAAGCATTTTGGTCTGAAAGCCTTAAAAAGAAGGTTAATTCTTTTTTTCTTTTTCTCTCAAAATAGCAATGATTTTCTTTTTCAGGTACCTCTACTGATGTCTTCTGGTGTCTGTAGAAAGTAAGGAACTGTCTAAGATTCTGGAAGTCAGCAAACTTGCTGAAGAATTTGAGGTGAGGAAATCTTAGGGTCAGAGTCACAGAAATGATTAGTTTCCACCAAGGTATTAGTGGATAGCCCACCCTACATTTTTGTCTGAGATGTATAATAGAAACAACTGGTAATTCTAGCTAGAACACATGTATCCAAGTATGATGATGATGTTAAAATTCTTTAAGATCTTATTGAAACAATTTAAAACTTAACAAGCCAAAATAGCATGAATAGCAAATCGGTTTGTTTCTCTTTTAAGGACGTATTTGCTGTGCATTCATCTTAAGCATTTTAAACTACGAGATGTTTTCCTTTAACAAATACGTATGTAGGCTCCTTTTGTATTGAGCTGTTGTTGATGTGGAGGACAGCACGTGCTTCTGCATGTATTTTCCTTCATTTGATTGAGTCTGTGTTTCAGAATTCAAACTGTTTTAAGGTCATTTCAGCATAGCTTCCCTCACTTGTCTTAGACTGTGAAGGTCACACCAAAGCTTTTATTGCCCACATGAGCTCTGCGATTGTAGCCTTACATTGTAAGCTAGGGAGTGTTTAATTCCACATGAAGGTGGAATTCTAGATGAGAAGGTGGGCAAGAGTCAAGATTTTTCTCTTAGTTAAGGTTTCTATATCACTATCTGTTGACCATTCATACGCTGGCTGAGAAAAGTAAACAGCACATCCTAGAAAGAAAAAAAAAGAAAAAAAAAACCAAGAGCAAGAATTGTAATGGGGCAAAAAAAAAGTCAGCTTGCATACATTTCAGATGGCAAATTATTAGGTGTTCAATATATGATATTATTTTGGATTCATGAGCGCATGACTTCTCTCTGCAACAAATTTCTACATGTTTATCTTGTTGCTGTGATCATGAGTTGCCAAGTAGGACAAAATTTTGGATGTCTAGGATTCTGCCTTATCTTTCATGGCAATAACTACAGAAGGAAATTAATTCTCCTGGCTCCAAGGTCTAGTTTATTTTTCATCAGATTTCTCTTTGTTGGAAAGTCTCTTCCATTATAGTTCTATAATTTACTTCCATAACACTTTAAAAAGGGATTTTTCAATTCTTTATTTCAAGTCCAAAATTGTGAAGAAGGGTTGTATTACATTTTGACTTAATGAAGCTCATCTGATAAAACTTAAGTTGAGAGGATATCGCTAGCTACCGTAATCATAACTTTTTAACGGTGAACCTTGTTTAGTTGTCACAACCTTCATCTCATCATAATTATTTTGCATAGAAAATGCTTGCAGTTTGTGGCAGTGCAGAACACTCATCACCCTCATTGCCCTGTGGTATGTTAACAGTCCTCTTCTCCGAAGTCTATTCTAATACTTTAGCATTTTTTTCCTGCTAGGTTTCTCAATCCTATTTGTATTTTCTTCAGAATGATCTTCTTTTCTTCTATGAGGAAAGGAAAGGAAAGGAAAGGAAAGGAAAGGAAAGGAAAGGAAAGGAAAGGAAAGGAAAGGAAAGGAAAGGAAAGGAAAGGAAAGGAAAGGAAAGGAAAGGAAAGGAAATTGACCATTGAAAAATGTTTTTTCAGGTGACAAACAACTTCAGTCATGATATTTTCTTCCAATGTTTTCAAATGGTAAGAGGACCAGTCTCTTTGCAGAACTCCTTGGTGCGGTAGGGAAAAAAACACATATGTAGTATTCCCCAGTATGAGCCCAGAGTGGTCCACAAACTATGAAAAATAATTCTGTGTTTCAAAAATAAAAACCAATCTTGCTCCTTTTAGGAAATCATCAACCATATAACAGCTTGCTCCTTCTAGGAAATCATCAGCCGTATAACAACTGGCCAAGGCCAACAAGACTCAAGCAGGTTAACTTATGCCCTGTAGGAACTAGGACCCTACTCCTAGTAGTACTTCTAGTAGTTTTCTCTGACAGCAGCAATGTGGGTAGAGGACTGAATGAATTTTTCCAGGAGCAACAAAAATGTGGAAATTATCTGTAGTTCTTCTTGCCATGCACATGAACCAAACACATGATGGGAAAAAGCAGAGCTGTCCCAGACAAAAAGAGTGCATAAATTCTTTCTGTATTAGCAGTCACACCATAGCCATCCTCTCAGTTCTTTATACTCTGTGTAACACAGAGTTAATCAGACTATAGCTACTCAGTAAACAGAGCGCTCATATGGTGCATCCGACTTCCTATGCTGAAGGTACGTGATAAAATTCTGCAATGTATTGGGAATGCAACTTGTCTTGGTGCAGAAAGAAACTAAACAATCAACCTTCCCAGAAAGGTGTGGCAGCACTAAGTGAATTTACGTAACACTAAATAGAGATCCTGATGACTCAAAGAAAGATATTAAAGCTGTTCCCTCAAGTGAAAGCAATGAAAATTTCTAGTTCATCTGGTGTTAATGTCAGTTGAGACAAAGTGAGAGGACAAAGAATAGCTTAGGACAATTATAATACTTATGTCCAATCAAAATGGAGGCAAGAGTGCAATATCCAGTTTAAGTAGTATGTCTTGTATCAAATAAAACCAATTGTTTTTGGAAAAGTATGTTAATCACAGTAGGAATGAAAGAAAAGAAAAAGAAAAAGAAAAAGAAAGAAAAAGAAAAAGAAAAAGAAAAAGAAAAAGAAAAAGAAAAAGAAAAAGAAAAAGAAAAAGAAAAAGAAAAAGAAAGGAAAAAGAAAGAAAAAGAAAGAAAAAGAAAGAAAAAGAAAAAAAGACGGATACAGACAAATTGCACAAACAGACTGATGTCCAAAACAAGGGAGCCATACAGGGATTCGTACGCTTGTTAACATTTCGCAGTAAATTAATCCGTAATTTGTCTGAATTAAGCCTTTTTGTTTTTTTTTTTACTTTTACTGGAAAGAAAAAAACATGTAATTGGGACCTTGTGGGGCATGAACTGGATGGGTCTGTGGCACATTCCATCCAGCCGGCGGCTCATTCCTTTAGATTTCATCTTATCAAGTTGAATTTTCTACCAGTAAGCAGCATTTAAATTATGAAAAAAATACTGATGATTTCATTGTACTATTTTACAAGATAATTTTGCTGTAATGACAGCAGGCCTATTTGTGTTGTTTTACATAAATCAATTTGGAATATGGAATTGTCTCAGGGGTTGGAATAGTTCAGTAGTTCACCTTTATGAGAGCTAAGCTTATGAGTGTCTCTTAAAAGACAAAAACATACTTATCCCATGCAAACATTTTATCCTACACCTCAGATAAAGATCAAATAGGTTTAAATACCATACTTAAAGTAAGCAGGTGTTTGACCTTATGTCCTGGGGTGAATAAATTCCGTGCATTTTTGTATATATAGCTCAGTCCCTGGCTTTTTCACCAATGAGAATTAAAGATCTAACTGATGCTTAGTAATGCATGTGATCTAGCTGAGCTTGAGAAATGCAGGCTCGAACTGAAACCAATGAGTAAGAAATAGTACTTTGCTCAGCCTTGTTTTAAAGTAGTTATCTTGATCAGAATTGGGCACTGGAACAGGCTCCCCAGGGCAGTGGTCACGGCACCGAGCCTGCTGGAGTTCAAGAAGTGTTTGGACAACGCTCTCAGACACATGGTCTGATTTTTGGGTGGTCCTGTGTGGAGCCAGGAGTTGGACTCAATGATTAGTATCTGATTTGATAAAGAGAAATTATACAAATCCAGAGAAAGCTGTGGCACAGTGTATATGCTGGTTTATTTAGGGTAGATGTGAAGCAAAATGATGTGCTGGAGAGGATTCGTAGCACTTTTAACTGCCACAGAGTAAAGAGATAGAAAAAATATCTGGCATTAAAACACTTTGGAAATGCCCATGTTATGTGCTGGGAATAGATGGGAATAGATAACATTATTTCACAGGTTTGGTATGCTTAAAATTGATACAAAGAGAGACATATTAATAATTCCCAAACCTAATTCACATTATGTGCATGAAGCACTAGATGTTACTGTTAAAAGAGCTTTCATGGTTTTCAGGAAATAAACACAGCCGTATACAGTAAAGGATCCTTAACATAATTTTGTCATGTTTATTATATTTATTTATGAAAAAAATGTTTTCTTCTGTCAGAAAAAAAGATACATTCTTTATCCCGCTCTTTGGAAAATACACAGTTAACTGTATCTGATATTTCTTTTTATCCTGTTTTTAACTTTCAATACTATTCAAGAACAAGCATTCCTCTGATACTCTGATACTTCTCACAAACTGTTACTCCTTCATGGAGTAGATAGTGGACGGTGCAACTAAGATAAACTGAACATCGGAGAGAATACCTCGCAGAAAACAAGCACGTTCTGAACGAAGAGCGTTAAAAAGTAACCGAGGAGCAACAGCCTGAGGACTTCAAATTGCAGTTACAGATGATGAACTTGGCTCACAGGGTATTTAGCAGGCCTAGAACTTGGAACACTGACTAAGAATCTGTATCTATTAAAGCAAATTAGGTAATCCCCGGCTCATTTCCCCAGGTGTTGAAAGAAGACCGGCTTTTAGACTTCATTTTAAATGAACAGGTTAAATTCTCTGTCAAACAATAATGGTCTTTGCATCTGACCATGACTAGGGAGCCACTGCTGAAAGGCAGGCAGTGCAAGGGCAAATGTAATCCCTCACCAGAGGAGGCTACCTTGGGGAAGCGATGGAGGGAAGAGGAAAAGGGCACTGCGGAGCGCTCTTCCAACGGTGGAACAAGATCAGCAGGAGTTTCTCAGTCCTTTTTCCACCAGGACAGAATTGTGGAAGGGGAATGGAAGTCCATCACAATATTCTTGTTGTATTTGAGAAAAGTGGAAGAAAGGAAGGAGACCTTAAAAATCATTTAAGTTCACAAGAAATTGCAAACCTAATAAGCAGCCTTTTACTATTGAGTTGCTAGCAACTGTAGGAAAGAGAAGCTACTGGAATCAGAGTGTGATGGTCCAGTAGCAGGCTTTGCCAGCATTTGAAGGATGGAAAAGATATTGCATTGAATAATTTAGCTGCTTTAACTGCATGGATTATGCATACAAATATTTCCTGGAGCTGCAGTTACCACAGGAAGGTTAAGAATAGGCTGAGGAGTAATTTATATGATAGCAGCCTCCACTGAGAAACAAAGGAAAGAAACCATTTAAAATTTACTAGTAACCTCTTTCTTAACTGGACTGAATTTACCCTCAAAACCTCACAGATCGGGAAGGTTTAAATGTCAGCTAGAATCTAATCATATCACAGAATCACAGTATCATTTAGTCTGGAAAAGACCTCCAAGATCACGTAGTCCAACCTATGACCTAACTCTACACTCTACATGTAGGAACAGCCAACTGTGCAGAGCAGCGTAAACCCTCCCCAAAGATGCATTTTGGCTCATGTACTTTTCCTGGTGTGTTAAGAGAGCTTTAAATGAGGAATTGCTGAGGTTTTAAATAACAAGAAACCTATCTGTGAATATCAAGGGAAAAAAAAAAAAACAGCCTTGGCTTGGCATGTACTAAGCGGTGACAACTGTCTCACAACTAACAGCCTAATCCAGGTGTTTTTTTTTTTTTTTCAATTTGCAATGGCTTCTATTTTCAGTTAAGTAATTTTTTAAAATTGCACACATATACTCTCACAGTTATCCTGCCAGGAATTTAAATTAAAAGAGATGAGAAATAGACAGTTTAGATTTATATAACTGACTGAGGGCTAAGCAGTGCAACTCCAGCTCCCTTATGGAAGCCTACATGTTTGAGATGATCGTATGTATGACTAATAGCTACATAAAATCTTTCCAAGCTTTGCTTCTGTAAATAGCAGCTATAGTAACCCCTGTAGTTTAGTCTTTGGTGGAGTTTATTCCTTGCCTCACTGTAATTATTTTCTTACCAATGAAAGTGATCTGAATAACATGATCTCTTTTAAAATCTAAATGCACTGCAGTTACTTCCTACAGGCTACCATTTCAGTCTTTGGATGCTCTCACTGACTGTGGAAAGAAACTCTGACATAACCATTGAAAACCTCCATAACACTGCTTGTAAATAACTATAGTGATTTGACATGTCAGAACATAGAGCTTCTTTCCCCAAAGCATGATTTATGGTTAGCAATTGCATCCAACATTGTCAATACGTCAGATATTAAACATTAAAACTGAAACTATTGGTGTTTCATGTAATACAATATCAGCTTTTCATTGTTTCCATGGGCCAATGCTGACTGCTGACCACTGAATTTAAGGAGCCATGTGTTTGTATCCTCCTCCCCAAATCCACAGAAATTATCAAGGTTATGTTGGTGCAGTTCCCTCAATGAATATAAAGATTGATATGCATTTCAGAACAACAACATTTAATCTTCAGTTCAGGTTAATTTAATTTAGTCATACATGTTGACAGTTATTCTGAAGTACAGTGTTTTGACATTGCATTTCCTCTAGATATTTGGAGAGTTTGCTTTGACTTATTTGTAAGAAACCTTGAGGAAGGTCAGCAGTCATAGCTGAAACATCACTTTCTTGAGTGACTGTCAAAATAAATAATTTAGGCTAGCATAGGTTATTGAAGTCAGTGTTTCTTTTGCAATATTCTATGTTAATTGAGAGGGCTACGTTACAAAATCTACTTTTACTATACACAAAGAAGTTTCAAGGTCACTTTTACCATTTCTCCAGTCATATCTTCCTGGTTAAATAATGTAGAAACAGCCAAGAAGGTTATTACTGTCAGCTTTTCTCTTGCCAAAACTTCACTTCAAAGTGGAAACAGGATATTTTTAGGATGGAAGGTTCAAATTTACTTTGGCAGTATCATGGAAAGTTGGCTTAAGAACTGGGACATCATCTTGTGACCTGAATTTACTGGTCTACCACTGATTTGCTGTTGCTTTGGTAAAAATTCTGGTTAGCATTTTCTTACATTACATAAGTTCTAGGAAGATCAAGAGAGACTGAAGAGCTCAGATATCATAGTAATGGAGGCAATGCAAGCATATTAGATGTGTAGTCAACTGAAAATAGATAACGCATTAGAAAGCGTGTACTTCCGTAACTGTGTATGCCAACTGTGTATACAGAAGGATAAAGCCACCATCATCTACTGTGATTCCCTAGCTGAAATGACCAAGTTTCTGTTTATATTTGGACCAGGTTAGAGATGATGTTTTGATCATGGTTAGATGACTTAAGATCATTTAGATCTTCAGTAAGATGTGTTACTATACTGTTGTAGAATATTATCCCAGAGATGGATGTTAAGTTACTTATTTATATAAACATTCTCAGACTTGGGGATGGTCTGTATAAATACCCTCTACGTATGGGATACAACTACATTAGCAACTCTTTTCTGAATTTACTATGAAATGTAACCAGAAACTCTGTAACAGAACTGAATTCTGAACAGAACTGAACAGTCTTTCACTTAAAACAGTGATTAAGCTTATCCTCTCTAAAATTTGATCACTCTTGTGATAAGTAATGAATACCTAACAACTTTGAAATAATTACTAATTATTTTGAGATAATTATTGAATATAGTTTCCTCAAGAAATTTAGCACACTGCACCAGTGTTTTATCCAGAAAGAACCTCTGTGCAAAGTAATTCTTGAGCTGACCAATTGCAGAGGCTAATTTTAAAAGGAATTTATTTTAAGGAATCATAGAATCATAGAATGGTTTGGGTTGGAAGGGACCTTAAAGGTTCCACTCAGTTCCAACCCCCCTGCCATGGGCAGGGACACCTTCCACTAGACCAGGTTGCTCAAAGCCCCATCTAACCTGGCCTTGAACACCTCCAGGGATGGGGCATCCACAGCTTCTCTGGGCAACCTGTTCCAGGGCCTCACCCCCTCATGGTGAAGAATTTCTTCCTTGTACCTAATCTAAACCTACCATCTTTTAGTTTAAAGCCATTACCCCTTGTCCTGTCACTACACTCACTGATAAAGAGCATCTCCCCATCATTTCTGTAGGCCCCCTTTAAATATTGGAAGGCCACTATAAAGTCTCCCTGGAGCCTTCTCTTTTCTAGGCTGAATAACCCCAACTTTCTCAGCCTTTCTTCATAGAAGAGGTGCTCCAGCCCTCTGATCATCTTCATGGCCCTCCTCTGGACCTGCTCCAACAGGTCCATGTCCTTCTTGTGCTGGGGGCCCCAGAGCTGAACGCAGTACTGCAGGTTGGGGTCTCATGAGAGTGGAGGAGGGGGAGAATCTCCTCCTTCGAGCTGCTGGCCACACTTCTTGTGACGCAGCCCAGGATGCAGTTGGCCGTCTGGGCTGCAAGTGCATATTGCTGGCTTATGTCAAGCTTTTCATTCACCAGTACCCCCAAGTCCTTCTCCTCAGGGCTGCTCTCAATCCATTGTCTGTGCAGCCTGTATTTGTGCTTGGGATTGCCCCAACCCAGATGCAGGACCTTGCACTTGGCCATGTTGAACTTCATGAGGTTCACATAGGCCCACCTCTCAAGCCTGTCCAGGTCCCTCTGGATGGCATCTCTTCTCTTCAGTGTGTCGACTGCACCATTCAGCTTGCTGTCATCCGTAAATTTGCTGAGGGTACACTCAATCCCACTGTCCATGTCACCAACAAAGATGTTAAACGGTGCCGGTCCCAATACTGACCCCTCAGGAATGCCATCTGTCACTGGTTTCCATTTGGACATTGAGCTGTTGACTACAACTCTTTGAGTGCAACCATCCATCCAATTCCTTACCCACCGAGTGGTCCATCCATCAGATCCATGTCTCTCCAATTTGGAGACAAGGATGTCATGCAGGACAGTGTCAAATGCTTTGCACAAGCATCCAGGTACATGATGTGAGTTGGTCTTCCCCTACCCACCAATGCTGTAACCCCATCATAGAAGGCCACCAAATATGTCAGGCATGATTTGCCCGTAGCGAAGCCATGTTTGTTGTCACCAGTCACCTTTCTGTCCTCCAAGTGCCTTAGCATTTTTTCCAGGAGTGTCTGCTCCATGCTCGTGCCCAGCACAGAGGTGAGACTGACTGGCCTGTAGTTCCCAGACTAGCGGTTGTCCTTCCTTTTTCCACAATTGACCATTTCTCCTTCATTACTGGCTAAAATTAACAACTTTCATCAGGAAAGAAAAAAAAATCAAGAATTGTTTGCTTCCAAATCAAACTATTTGGAATCATATGTTTTTATTAATATGTATTGTAACAGAGCCAAGATTTACTAAAATGATTTTAGATACCTCAGAAAAAAACAAGCAAACAATTATGCTTGTATAGATTTTGAAATTTTTAAGAGCTTACTGAGCCATAATCACCCCAACCACTATGCTAATTGTTTGCCATACGTTTTAAACTCTAAGTATTTTTTGACCATATGTCTTATAATTGAAAAAAGTATTATTTCCTGAGAGGTGAAATGTTTCCTCATGCAGCAGATTTTAAATCAGGCAAAAGTTTTCTTCTGTCAAGAGATTAATAGCATCTAACCAAGATACCTTCCCATCTCTTTGCCTATCTACTTACTGCAAAAGAGAGCCATCACTTTTTGCAATTTGTTTAGCTTCTTGTCATTTTCTCTTAATCAGAAACAACCTGGAGAAAGCATTTGTCTCATGAGTAGACTGATATATATCCCCTTTTAACCTCTAAGCTGGCTGACTGCACACTGAATTTCAGCCTTGTAGAACTGAAGGCACATGTTAAGGACCTGCCATCACTGCAGCTCATGAAGGCATTTGTGTTGCAGATGGTTACAACACTTGCCAATTACAGCCTGATTCAGAGAGTCCAGCTTTCATGAAAAGAAGTAATTATTGCTTTTAGCTGTAGTCAGTGGTCCATTACCATTTCCTGAGTTTACCTTCTAAAATTTGGTACAAGTCAGCACTTGGTTCCTTTCTTGACAAGTCAAAAGAGTAAAACAAACAAACAAACAAACAAACAAACAAAAAAATTAATGGGTTAGCTGCAGCATGTAGTCAAGATAGCTTAAAATTCAGTGAAGTTTCTCAGTAGAGGTAACTGTTTTGATAGTATATAGCCTTTCCCTCCCTTCCTTCCTTTGGTGTTTTTGTATGTATTTGTACTTGAAAAGGGTTTCAAATATCCTTCTGAGAGCAGATGAGAAATTTCAGCAACTTGCATCTTGAACCTTAAATCCCTTACAGGATGATGAATTTCAGCTCAGTTTTAATCAAGGAATGAGGTTTCTTTGAAGGCTCATCAACTTCCAGATGAATTCTGTGTTCTTGTGATAGCTGCAACATTTTTCTTACACTTCAGCAGGGACATGACAGCAATAAGGCTATTCCCCATTTGGAATATATACCTCACCTTGAAGTTATACATGATATGTTTCTTCACTGTTATAAGCTTCACGTATATTTGCTCAACCAAATAGGATTTTTGTGCCTGCAGGAGACTGTGTTTTGTTCAGCTGTTAACCCTTAATGGTAGGCTTTTTTTTCCTCTAAAAGTGAGTAGTGAGATTTACCTGCTGAAAGGCCTGAGTTTCACAGATCTGTTGTATACCAGTAAGTTCTTCTCCAGTTTCTCAGAGCCTGATTTTCTCCGAACTTTGTCATTCTTTTCCTTTTTGATTTCCTGGATCATTTCATATATTAGATAAGACATTGGTAAATCTTGTCTACAGGGTACTGGTCATATTCATTAATATATGCATGCAGACTAGAGATCCAGTCTAAACCTTCAAAGATGTTTGAATACTCTTCCTTGAGTATTTTGTACGGTATTTTCCTGTACATGTCTGATAAGTGGCTTCCTGCTGATTCAAAGCAGCTGTTCTCTGTTGGCTATATAAGACACAAACCTTTTCTTTTTCCAGATAGATTCCACCTATATGTGCTGAGTGTCCACTGTAGTTTCATATCTGTAAAATTACTACCCATTTTGTCTTTTTAAAATAATGCCAATATAATCCTTTATAATACTTAGGTTAATATCTTTTCTTTTCTTGAGTTACTGAGCAGTAGCATTCCTCCAAAATACTGCTGTTAAATTTTCAATAGCCAGGTCCACATGAATGCAACATGCTACATTAGGGCCTTTCTCTGGGGAGAGAATTAATTCTCTCATTTTCAGTCCACCTACACTATAGGAATGTAATAATGTCCACAGGCACCAGCCTGACGAAGAAGATACTCCACACTCTTAGCAAGGTAAGTTTTGATATCACACCAGTGAACTGCAGCCATAGTTCTGTACTACACTATGTTTACAATTTGAGGAACCTTGTTGCCATAGATCAAGTGCCCAGTCCAGCTGGAGATGATTAATGATTAACTCAGTAGTCTTTTTGCTTAATTAGAACAAGATTTCCCTCCATCCTTTCTAATAAATTTATGTCCACTGGCAGTCAGGCACAGTTTCCTTATCCTTCAAACTTTCTAAGGCATATCCTTAGAAAATCATCCCACAAAACCTCCTAATCTCTTTCCAACTGAATTAGTAATTCTAATTGATTCACGGTATTTTATGTGCCAATGTTTTCTGCTTTGTCTCTATTCATTTGTTATTCTTCTGCATGGCCCTTTGTATGATACTACTCCGTAATCCTGTATCTCAGCTACTGGTCCCAAATACTACCATTCACAGAATTAATATTCCTTTTTTTTTTTTTTTCAGTTATCCAGGATACTCTGATCAAATCCCACTTTCATTATGATAAACCAAAATGGTTAAAGCTGACTTATCTATCTATTCACAGAGAACTGTGATTTTAAACTGTTTTATTTTAATTGTCCTGGTTTTAGTCACTGTCAGTTAACAGATTTTCTACTGGCACATAGCTCCCTTTATGCTTTCTTGGAACAGTATGTCAATTTTAGCTTTTCATTATACTGTTTCTAAATTCTCCCTTCTCCTTTTTTTCCCCTGTTGTAGTTCATTTCAATTTTTCTAGCTTTTCTTCTTTAACTAATTTCATATTTCATTCTGTAAGAATGGATTGTTGCTATAATTCTATGCCATTTTCCCCCAAATAATACTCAAAGACTTCTCTTAGGTATTCTTCCTTTACCTGGTGTAAAAGCCTTCCTATCCCAATACAAAAATCATTCAACTATTCATTAGATCATACTTGTGAGTGACTAAATCTTCTGTAGTAACTTCTCCTAGAGCAATCTACATCAGGTAATTGAGACTCTTAACAGCTGAACTTTTGCCAGGCCAATTAGATGTCACACGAGGCAATTTTAACACTAGAGACCTATTAAATTTAGGCATGTCAAAATTCCAAACCATAGCATGCATGGGTGCCTGTCTTGTCTGTTGAGTTTCTGAAAAACAAACATGACTGGTACAGGCCTGTGATTTGTCCCTTTTATTTCTTTTTTGAGTTCAAATCCAGAAAGAAATAGAACATTTATAAGTGTATTTTGGCTTATCCTTAGATATCCTGTGGATATCCTACTAATCTCTTACAGCGCAGAACTTCTAAAATATAATTGAATATTGGTCTTTCAAAAGATCTTGTTCTGCACCAGTTAGACCTTCACATTCAGTTTGGTTTAGAAACATGTTCCAAAGCCAGAGACCTAGAGGGACTTAACCCCAAAGGGCCAAATAAATGACCAATAGCTTGCTGAAACTGTAGTTCAGACACTGAAAATATAAATTAATTAGAAATTACTATCCAAATGGCATCCTCCTTTTCCTGCTTGCTATAATTCTCTTTACTAAAAAGGCCAAGCATAAAAGGAAAGGACTGAATCAGGCTTTGTGCTAATTTCTGGAAAGATACCCAAGATTGCCTGAGTTATGTGGGACAAACTGACAGCAACAGTGACATCTGCAGAGCTGGTACTGTCACTATCAGCAGCACAAATGTGTTCTTGCATCTTTTATGAGTTTAATTCAGCTGAGGATAGAATGGATCTTTTGACAAATTCTGTTCTACAATTACAAGTCTGTTGCTCAAAGAGAAGGCTGTTTCTCAACTGAGAAATCAGAGACTTTGGTCATCTGTAGGCTGAACTGCTACAGTAATTTAACACAGAAGCAAGGAACATATAATCCAATTATGGGAAGTAATATCTAAATCACTCCGATTCCTTTTTTAATGGTTTGCTTTGGAATCCATTAGGACAAAAGGATCTTTATGTAAGTAAAATATTAATAAAGTGAAAAATTGAAGTGATCATACTTAGTTGTAAGTGAACAAAGTGCATTCATTTATGTTCCTTATGAGTCCCGTCATTCAGACATTCACTGACCAGAATATTTTGTCATGGTATCCAACACGGCCAAAAAAGTAGTAGTAACAAATTATGGTGGTTAGGGATATTTAGCAGGTTACTTTTCCAGTTTGGTACCAGATGCTGCCTTGAATAAGCATAGGCAAGGATCTGTTGCAGGTGCAGTGGTAACAATATTCTGAGGGTAAACTCTGGAAAAGTGTGACCTAATGATACTGAAAATACACAAAGGAGAACAAATGTTAGAGGGATTTTTTTGTTGGTGGTGTTTTTTTGTTTGTTTGTTTGTTTGAGAAATGAATAGACCTTAACTTCTTATTAAAAATAGTTTGGATCTCAGCTCCTATAAACTGTGTTAACGTCTTTGAATTCATAGAAGTTATGTAGCCAGATCATATAAGTCAAGATTCTGAGCCCTTGCCATTAAGGAGGCCTTCAGATAAGATCTTGGTTGTGTTTGAGGTCAAAAAAAACTTTGCAGCCTGTGGCCAGAAACAGGCTGTTGGCTGAAGTATGCCAACATGCAAAAGGATACTGATTTAATTTCAAATGTTATATTACATTGGGTTAGTTAAGACTGTGATAAAGGAAATGTTTATCAGGGTCGTCCTATCTTTTCCTGGCCTGAGACTCAAGACCAAATATTCTGGCCAATATTAAGGGTGTAGAATTACTTTCATATGAATGCTATGAATGGAGAGATTAGTTGTCTTGAAAGAATTATTTTTCTGTGACAGACCTTCAGAATTGTTTTCTAGGGTGCTGGGAAATCAATGGCTAGTCCAAAAGCAAGACAAAGGAGCAGTTACAAATATCCTTCTCCTTCCAAATCCTGTAGAAAAGATGGCAAGATTAACATATATGTGGCTGCCTAATTTTTTTCTGCTGTCAGTCACCCTTAATCTCTTCCTATCTTTGGCAGGCAGGAAAACACAAGGATTTGAAGGGCCAATTCAAAGGGCAGGGTGGCAATCCATTTTGCTTAACTGTAAGACAGAAGCTGTGAATGGAAAGAACTCTCAAAAATCTGCATATCACAATCTTTATGTGATGACAACAGCAACCACATCCTTTCCCAATAAAGCTTTCCATTGGTGTTTTCATAAGAAAGATGATCTCAGCCTTGCAAACAGAAATGTGTATCTGTTGTTGCCCCAATAACAAACTCAGAGCTTAATATAGTTACTTCCTTGAGGCTGTCCTAATTTATATCAAAATCTTCCCCCAAAACATCTAAGTCTTTTTCCGGTCTAGGTTTAGCCATCAGCCATCTACGTTCCCCCTTCAGTCAATGGAGAAAGACAGACATTTCCAGAAAGCAATTCAGAGAGCTCCTTCAGATAGCGGTTTGACCTGTCTTACTTAACAAACTATATTCAGAGCCATGATTTTTACCTTGGGCAGTGTGAACTCATCCTCTTTATGTTCTGGGCTTTATTTTAGCAGGTAATAAGTGATGAATTTGTGGTGCTATACACTAAAAGATGAAAGTTCCTGTTTTCTAAAACTTCTCTTGTAAATCTTCAGTTAAGGATTATGGTACAGATCAGAGGGAAAAAACAAGGCATATACACATAAATAGAGTACATGTCTCCCACAATATCCACAATCATAACTCTGAATATTATCCTTGCCAATAAACAATGTTCGACTGTGAAAGGCATTTTAGAATTTCTGAAGCACTTAGTAAATGGTCAATTCATAAAAGAACAATGTGACAGATTTTGTCCATGTACCCTACATAAAAAAGGGACAACAGCTACTTAAAATGTTTTGCATTTATCATCTTTAGAAAAAAAAAAAAGACTTTGGAATCACTACCCAACCCCAAGGGATACTTACTCTGTGTCCGGTGTGACCCTAATTATAATGATAATATAATGAAGAAATGTTCTCTCTCTTCCTGTAGTTGCACAGTGGCAATCTGCAGAAAATTGCCTTCAGCTGTAGATATATGAATATACGTTTTCGAACAGTGAGCTGTGTTCTCACAATGGCACAAGTTTTTTTAAGGGATCCTTTCATGAACTGCGATTAAGAAAGGAGAATCTCTCATGCTATTAGAAAGCACCAAGTAGCCTAAAGTCACAAACTGATGCCAGCTTAATGTAATATAACTCAAAAAAGAAAAAAACAACAACCCTATCACAAAGCCCAAAAGGTCACTAGCATTGATAGTAGTGTGAATTATAGATGGTTGTGACTTTAATCCAAATTAAAGTACATAGCAAGCTTGCATACTCCAGTGCCACAGTTGCAACTCTGAGTAGCAATGTGTGAAAATCTCCTTTGTTAGTCAGTATTTCCATGTGTTCATCACTTCTAGAAACTTCCATTTACCATGGTTACATTTTCCAATTCATAGTCAGATTTTTTTTTTTTTTTCACAAATTTCATGGAAGAATTCAGCCTTTTTTTTTTTTTTTTTTTGTCATGCCAAGTGGAAAATGTTTCTTCCCATAATAATTTATTTTAGAATTTGTTACAATCCTAACACCAATGAAGTAGGTCGTAAATACGGTGAAATTTGGCTGGGTGGGAACTCTGAAGTGTGCTTCCAAAGTTCATTTTGATTTCTTCAGTTTGCGTTGCTAGAGTACTGAAAACTTCGTGCAATTCCGTAAGGGAAATTAAAAAAAAAAGTCAGAGCTGTGAACTTACATTAGTTCTTATCTTGAAGCAGTGCCTTTTAGCTACATCCTTATAAAAGACTAGCTTCTCAGTACCAAGGGATTTCTCAGCAACACTTGTGTGAACAAGTATAAAAATGAAGGCATACTCCTCTATTAAGAGCATTTTCTCAGAAACCTGAGGATATCTTCTTCCCCTTCTGGTTACTGGCATTTTGTCAAGGAACAGAAGGTCAGTTTTCATTCAGGTAACAAACTAATTTCAGTCAGACTACAAAAATTTAGCACCTAATTGAATATATGCTGAGAGCACGTGAGCTGCCTCCTTTGTGGCCAGCAGGATGGAAGAATATCGCAGAGCTTTTCTAGCTCATTACCAGAAGCCTTGCTGTTGCAATCTCAGTGGAAGGAACCTAGCAAGCAGGGAACATCATTACCCAGTCTATCTTCCTGCCTCTGAAGGACAGTAATATTTATCGATTCTCAGGAAGAAATAAAGGGAACTTAGAAGCAGAGCAGCAGATGAAATCAGTAAACTATTGACACTGAAGAAGAAAAACTGAAAAGCAGCGTGTCAGCAAAAGGCCAGGGTAGCTCCAGCTGGAGAGCGTAAGGCACCTTTCCAGGCAGGAGAATGGTGGAGAGGGTTTATGAATTTTGCCCTCCTGTTTCTGACGGGATGGCCAGGACCAGGTTGCTTGTACCATCTGACTTAATAACTGAGTCTGATCCGTCCTTGTCATTGTGCTTGGGGTTTTTGCACTCTGGTATTTGGCAGCCCTTGTTGAGCCGTGCAAATGACTACCGGACCATGCCAAGGGCCAGAAGTTTGGCTGAGGGTGCCTATGGCAGCTAGCTCACCCAGCAGAGCGTGCAGTCGGGCAGGTGGGCACACCGCGGCCCTCTGAGCAGCCCTCTGCACCACGAGGGTTCACAACACTCACCCTGCGAGCGATGAAAGCAAAGTGAAAGGTTTGCAGCAAAGTTCTTTGAAGAGGTGAGGACCTTTCTCAGCAGGGTCATCTGGGGCCTGCTAGCTGCACCCTGAGCCTTTGCTACGCGCTTGTATTCCTTACAGGTTCTAGTTTGGGGCTGGTGATGGTGGTCTGTGAGGTAACCCTTTTCTTTCTACAGTCACAGTAAAAAAGTGTGCTGGAGTTGCTATGATTGTTACTTGCTTTTGGCTGGCCAGCATTTGGTTTGGAGCTCAGGCAGCTCAGTAACTTCAAAAAAGGAGCTGTACAACTCCACAAGCAGTGTGGCTTTGCATTTTAGATTTTCTTCTAAGAAGGAGCAAGTAATACAAAACTCATGTGCTAAGGCTTGTGCCACGACTGAAATTGAGCCACCATAAAAGACAGCATTTTGTGTGTATATCCCAGGATCACAAGGAATCTCTCCTGTCTTTCTCGCCTGCAGGATGCTGTGTTTGTGAGGCCTAATCTGGCATTAAGACATCTTTTGCGCTGGATGAAGTACTTGCTTCCAGCTTGGAAGGACAGTGCGCTGTTTCTGAAGGCTATGCATTATCAGCATACAGGAAAAGATTTCGCTTAAGTCTCTTTCTTCCACAGCTGCTTGTTCGGGATCTGCTCGGCTGAGCCTCCGCCTCCCGCTGCCTCGGTTTCCCCTCTGCCTGCTGCTGGGCAAGGAGCTGAGCGTGCAGGTGAGGTGACCTCCTGAGGTGCCTTCCAGCCTCAACCGTTCTGTGATTCTGTGACCGTGCGGTGGCGGGGGGCTCCATCGCCCAGGTCAGCCCCCTGGCACCTGCAAGGCTTCGTGCTGGTGGAGTCACAGCCAGCACGGTACAGAAGGTTAAGCTGCAGCTTTCATCAGTGGGAGGGAATATGATCTCCGATACCAGCAAAATGAGTTCTGGTAAGTGAACGAGTCAAGGCACCTTTCTGAAGCTCGTGTTATATGAGACCACATTTATAATGCTGATCTGTATCGAGTCAGGACGTGTGACCTCCGTTGTCTGATGTGGGCACGGCTATAATCTATACCTTCATTATCTCAAGTGCAGCAGCAGTGTAACCCCACTCTTGCTGTCGAGTCGCAACTGAAAGCTGCTGTGAACTGCAGGCGCCCTGAAGCACGGCCGTGCAGCGAAGAGGTGACGTGTCACGCCAGGACCGCCGCGCGTTGCACCCATTGCCTTGGGAGCGCGCCGGTCGCCAGCGAAAGCGGAGGGGAAATTCGTGTCCTCTGCCTTGACCTTTGTCTCCCCGGGTGGCTCAGGGCCAAGTGACCCGAAGGGACATTTATTTCTCCGTGCCATGCGCTACGCGTCTGATTACAAGTGCAGGAGCTGGGGGCCAGCTTAACCTTTAATAGGGCTGAGATGTGACCCGTGTATTTCGCATGAGCTCTCCTTACCTTTGTATTTTTTTCCAAGAGACTGTTGTTCACAAGCACAGGGAAGAATGTTAGGATGATGCATACATTTAAGTAGGGTGGATGCTTATGATCATCTAGTTTGACTTTTGGCATGGCAATGGTCCTTACTTTCCACTGGAATCTGTGTGGCGTACATATGTACGTGGTCAGAAATATGAGCAAGTATTTCGCCTGCCCTAAAATGCTGTTTAAAATGTGATTGTTGTTAATATTTGTGAAGCATATAGGATTTCCTAAAAGTAGACCTTTGCCAAAACCAAGGCAAAAAAATAGCTGAGGCTGTTTTTTTTTCAAATCATTTGTTGATACAATTTGGTTATTGTGACTGCGTCTTCTGTCATAGTTCTCTCGGCCCTTTGTTCTCCAAAGCTATTATAAATTTTTCAGTCACTTTATGAAATGAATTTTAATTTTGGAAGAACTTACTGTATAGCTTAAAATATTATATAAGGAAACTGCTGTTATTACTCCTTAAATGAATCAGAAATAAAATGACATGAAGAACTGCGATCCTTTAGAGCACTAAAAATTACTCCACTAGGTGGGGAACTTGCATCAAGTATGTAACTAAATTGTTAGCAATGAAATCATAGCTGCTGCTGCAAAAACTCAACTTCTAACAGCTGAGTAGTTTTTGTATCGTACTTTCCTTTTATCAATTCTGATGAACAGCATTTTTAAATTTGTGGCATAGAAATTCTGTGAGGTTTTAGAACATTAGTTTAACACATATTTCTTGATATTTTAGCTGAAGAAGTTGATTTTGGTTATCAACTTTTCTGTGAAATTCACTTGTTTAAAACATTTCTCTTTACCATCCAGCTCATTCTAATGAGGTGTTTCCTGCGCAGACTCTCCAGAGGTATAATCTGTGAAAAATGTTTGCAATAAATAAATAAATAAATATATATATATATTTTTAAAAATCGTATTTAACTTGATGCCAGTTAATCATAAACTTAAGAAAAGTAATACTTGAATCAAGTTCCTCAGTACTAGGAAGAGGACAAATGCTAACAAAAGGGAATGTTTTAAGGTGTCTTTTTATATTTGATATAGACCCCAGCCACTAAGCAGAATTGGGGCTCGATTTAATTTTGGAGTTTCTGCAAATTCAGGAGCCATGTGTATTGCAATATTCTGTAGGTCCCATATAAGTGGGAGGAGAATGAAGATTATTGGGGCCAGTTTTTCTTAACCTGGTGGGATTAATCTGTGGAAACAAATCTGCGCGTTTGTCTGCTAGACATAATTGAAAATTGGAATAAGGTTTGTGTAAGAATCAGAGTGTAAAGCTTCTGGAACCGACAGCTCCAGAAGCAGACAATTTGTGAAGGACCAGGGCTTGTTGGGGTGTGCTAAGTAATATTAAGCTTCAAGGTGGCTTTTGAGCTAGTATTTGGGAATGTAAGAGAAACTCCAGCAAAAAAAAGTGTCCTCCTTTATTCTTTACAAATGTTAAATTAGTGCAAGTGTTAGAGCTGGGATTTGGGAATTCAAGTCTTCAAGGCATTTGTTGATTTCTTTATTCTGTTGGCCTGGCAAAGTTAGGAAGAGGGCAGGTGATGACAGGGTGGAAGCTGGATGCACTCTTTTCTTGTGTGGTTAACCCTGTGAATAATTAAGGTCAGAGGTAGGGCTTGGAACTGGATTTCCAAGACTTCAGCTTTTAATGTACTCTCTGTGGCTTGCAGAGCTCAGAAGACAAAACAACGGGAGTTGGTAAAGACGAATCCTGTGTATTTTATTGTTGGGATGCACACAGTGTCATAATTAAGATGAGGGCCAGTGGTGGCCTATGCATTAAGGCTCTACCTTGCTTTGAATTTAGGACTGAGATTAGGTTTCAGGTTAAGAGGCATGTTCTCCTATCGACATTCCTTCCTAAGAGCCCAGGGAATTGCTGCATTTTATTATTCCTAATGATTTGGAAGTGGGCAACTTTTGGAAAGGATTAAGGCTCTAAATTGTCTTGCAGAGGCTAGATTTATACAGGTGCGCTGGCTAGGGTTAGTGTAGGAATTGGGAATCTGAAGTTTACTGCCTCTGGTTTACTGTTGGATTCTCCAGGGACTAGGGTAATACAGGGATGACATGTTTCTCCATTGGAATGCGCTTTTCTTTAGTTTTCACTGCTGTACCCACTGCTGGTGTTCATATTAATATCAGGATTGGAGCTAGGGTTAAAGTTTGGGGTTTCATGTTTAAAGGGACCTATTTATTTTTTGCATTCTAGAGGATCTGGATAATTACAAATAGGAAAGACAATTGGATGAGCAAGTGTTTTATATTCTCATTTACTTCTGTGTTTCCTTTGATTCATTCATATAACTAGATTTTACATTAGGATGTGCACTTTGTATGACTTGCAAAGACAGCAATAAGTAATATTAATTAATATTTATTTATATTCGTAATTACTATAAAATAATGACTTTCAAAAATTATTAAATAATATAGAAGAGAATTCCTCATATTCTCTGTCCTACTAGAAGGGGCTCTTTTTAATAGTTAGGTTTAGGTTCAGGGTTGGAAGTAAATTTAGAACTTCGAATCTAAAGCTTCAAAAGTACAGTATATCGTCATCTTGAGTAAGGTCTACCAAAGTGTGGAAGGGGCAATTTTAAAAAATATATTACTGGAATTAGAGGTCATATTCAACTAAACATAATTAAAATAGAATTTAGGGCTGGAGTTATAATTAGGAAACCCAGAATTTCAAAAGCACAGTTTGGTATGGCGTCTTATAGAGCCCTTTGAGGTAAAAAAGGGGAATTTATCACTGAGGGGCAACACGTTGTCTTCCTTCCACCGATGAAAGGGAAATCCTGCAAGTAATTAAAGTCAGAGTCAAGATTGATGGCCTTAAAAGCCCAGTTTATTGCTGGTCTTTACGTTGCCCAGAAAGTTAGAAGAAGCATTGGAAGGGATAAAGGCCAGTTTCTCTTTTTGTTATTGCAAGTGGCAGTCCCATAGGTGTAGTTATGGTTAGGGGCAGGGATATGGCTAGGGTTAGTGTCTGGGTATTTAAAACTCTGAGAGCTCAAGTTACAGCTGATCTTCTCTAATGCTTCAGATTTGGGAAGGGTGCTCATGTCAGCAGTGGCCATTCCCAATTTATTTATTTATTTATTTATTTATTTATTTATTTTATTTTCAGAATTCGTCAGCTGCCCAGTATTAAAGTTAGGACTTAGTTTGGGGTTGGGGTTTGGGAATCAAGGTGTCCAAATCTCTGATTATTGATGAAGTCTGCAGGGCTGCAATGTTATGAAATAGGTGCTGGAGAGTTAAACTTTGCCTTTGGTAGTAGTGTTCTGTATTCACTTTTAAAGTATGGATTTATTCCCTGGTCACAGCCGAACGTGGGGTTGAGGTTGATCAGCCATCTTACCCACCTCCCTTCTGTCACTGGCAATTATGTTATCCAAATATGAATCCAGGTGCAGTTGATAATTTGCTTTAGGGTAACTTCCAGACTGTTTGGCAGAGGGCTGCACTGAATTTAACTTTGCCAGGACAGGTATCCACCACCCATTTGTGTCCCCAAATTTGCATTCTCTAGGACACATGGTGTAACACTGGTATTGCACTGGTGAGTAAATCCATCTCATTGCTCTGGACACTTTGAGCTCGGAAAAAAAAGATGCAGGAATTATGTTTATGGATTGAATGACAACACATCTGCTCCAAAGGAGGTGCAGGCCAAACAGTGCTAAAGGGAAAAAAATAAGGAGAGGGGGACAAGAAGTCTGCTCTCATTGTGCTCGTGGTCAAACTTCTCCTGCTGGTGGATCCATAAAGGTAGTGCAGAACAGAAAAAACAGAAGTTGCCGACCAAAGGTCTCACAGTTGTTCCAAGAAACAGACAAATTAAAACTGTGTGGATCGACAGGACTGGTGCAAGCGTAGACATGAATGCATGTGCTGTAGGATGACACGACAGCCTTTATTTCACTTGACCTGCAATGCTCACAGCATAAGAGGTACTGCAGAAACTGGGGAGGGCTGACGTCTGTGTCCTTTGCCAGATAAATGGATGGATATCTTTGGCCATTTAATACTCAGCTATCTTTTTAGCTTGTAACATCCTCTAATGACTTGCTTTATTTCCTGTAATGCTTTTTTCTCTTTTTCCGGTACAAGTTGAAAAATATTGACAGAGAGCAGTGGACCATTATGGACAGGGTCTGCCAGGTTTGTTTGTTCTCTGCTTGCACATTGGGTGGAAGGTAAAAGGGCAACAGAGTCAGAGAGACTTCCTGAAGGAGGAGGAAGATGGATCCTTCCTGTGGAAACATCTGGGCGCAGCTGGAGAGCAACAGTTCCAGCAACTGGAGCATGGGTGAGAAGAGCAGAGAGTCTCAGGCAGAGACTTTTAATAAGGGCAGGGAACATCCACAGGTAAGAAAAGAGACATTTTCTGGGATCCATAGGAGACTGAGCAGTTTTCTTCAGTCCAGAAAGATGGCTGTCACTAAGCCTGGTTACAAGAAGGTCTCTGCACAGTATGGAAGGCAAATGGAGAGTTTTTTGTAAACTTCTTAAAATCTCCATTCTACCTGGTTGAATCACTTTGATCTTCCTGGGTGTAAAAAGTGAAGGATTCAGTTTTCTAAGGAAATATGACTTCTTTGAATTTAAAAGTGTTGCTTTTTTTTTTTTTTTGGGGGGGGGGGGGGGGGGGCGGGGNGGGGGGGGGGTGTCAGTACTACAGGAAAAAAGGTCCAGGCTGACCCATCTCAGGGTCTGGTATGCACAGGCTCCTTCTCAGACAGCTAGATCACAGTAACTTTCTGACCTCTGTACTGTACAAGTTTTGCACCTTAAAAGTGTTCAGAAGTGTTTAAATGAGGCATATGTCAGTGTACCAATTAATGGAACCGGCTTAAGGAATGCTGTTGTATTTATACCTTGCAAATCACCTTGAGCACAACATCTGTTTTTTGAAGGAATAGCCTATCAAGAGTTATCATTTAATAGATCAGTAACTATAATTTTTTATTTTTATTTTTATTTTTAAAGTACAGCATTGAGAAGGATTGATTGATTAGGAAAGCGAAAGATCCCCTAATTCCAACATGGGTAGGGAGGTTTCTTTAACTTCTTTTCTATGTTGAGAATTGCTTGGTTCCTAGCACTATGTTCTACGTGTAAGAGTATTCTTAACAGTTCTTCACCCCAAGTTTTGCTCTGCCAGCTCTTGTAGCCATTGTAACAGTCCGTGTGTGCCAGTGCAGGTAATGCTACAGGAGGTTGTCATACTCTCAAGTATGATGTGATGGACAGGGAACAGAAAATAATTTATCTCAGTTGTGCCTCAAAGCAACAGAAGTGAGAGCCAGACTGAGAAAAAAGCTCCTGTTTTCAGATCTCTGTATGGAAACCTTCCAGATAACTGGCTTCTCTAAGTAATTGTTTTCCATTTAATTAAGGTAGAAACAAAAGATCCAGAGCCAAGATGTCCACAGTCAGAGATAAAATCGTGGGACACAAAGTTCAGGTGTAATGAAGGAGATTTTTGTTTTAAACTGTTATATCTGTAGAACAAGAGAAAACTCACAAGGAGGAAGATTGTGAGCGCCTTTCTCTTGCCACGAGGCAGCTGTGTAAAAGTGACCTCAGCAATACCAATGCACAACACAGAGAAATAAGAAAATTCAGTATCTGCTCAGGTGAAACTGAAAGCCCTATGTCGTGTTCAGAAGACAACAAATGCAAGTATCTCTTACCTTAACTTGTCAGTTCAAACATGTTTCCAAGCTGACATTTTTTGCTTATTTTGCAATTGCAAGTCATGCACTCTGCATGACTTATTCTGTGTAAGGGAAATACTGGTTTTCAGTCCAAAAGTACTTCATCAACTCTATGTTCTTGTGAATGTAAGAACATTTATGCAAGTCCCAGAAGTATGACTTTCCCAGGAAAATATTTGAACAGTCCAGTTTCACACCAGCATTATTACATCCCATTAGATCAGTAAGATTAGTAATTTTGGATCTAGGGAGTGACAAGAAGAAATTTTATTTTCTTTTATTGTCTGTGCCTGTATCCTCCATCAGTTGAAGACTTTTCAGGGATCATCTTTTCAATGTGGAGACATCAACAGTTAGGCAATCATGCTGTGTATATGGAGAGTTAGGTGTGCAAGAGCCACCCATCAACATGCAATGATAATAAGAAATCCCAAGTAAGCATGAGCCTCACTCATTAAAAAAAGCTAGGGCTCTCCATCCTCAGTAGCTCTCTCCTGAAACTAGAGTACATTTCTTAGAAATCCCGAAAGCAGGCAAGAGCCCCAGTACAACTTATTCAGTGCTGTGAAGCATTTGCTGCTATATTCAAACTTATTTCTTCCATCTTCGGAGGTGGCGGTGCGGGGAGAGTTGAGTGTAGGTTTTGTAGCTTCTTCTACTGCATTTTTGCATCATGTATGAAATAGTAGAATGGAATTAGGACTGTTCAGATCTCTCCAGGCTTCAAACTCCTCTTGAATTACTATATGCAAAGTGGAGACAGTTTAAGAGGACTAATTGAGAGAATTTCTCTCTAACTTATTTGAGACATGGTGATAATAAATTCCCTTGGGAAGTGGGTGAGGTAGTTCAAGTCATGTTGAGATTTAACATTGAGTCTCATATATCCTGGATGAGAGATTTAACTTCTAAATTTTGAATAAAAGATGAGGGCATTAAAAGGTAAGGACAAAATATACAATATTTTGTTTCTTAATTTTGTGGAAGAAACGCTTTTTTTTTTTTTGTCTAAGAAAACCAGTCTCATAAGGCCTCACACGGAAGAAAAGACAATGGTATTTCCATCATTTGTGAATTCCCTTTGAGGACATAAAAAGTTCTGGGTGTGCCCCAAACACTTTTTAAGCAAAAATTACATATCTGGAAACTTCGTGCCTTTCTGGAACAAGGAGTTGCTGACTGAGGGCTTCAGGCAGGTGAGCTTCAGATTCAACGTGTAAATCCTGGACCCTTTGTATGAGGTTTATATTCCCATATTTCCAAAGCTATTCCTTAGCTTTATATTCCCATCCTTATACTTGTGCTTCTGATGGCTCCATGAGAAAAGCCTTAAAGAGCGGGAACACCCCCTTTCTATAATTGCAGGGTGAAATCCCAAACAAATGGCAAGGCACCCATCAACTTCAGTCATGCCAGGAATTCACATGTGGTTAAAAGATAACTGGTTTTGTTGTTATTGTACGTCTTTCCCCTTTGTTGATGAGCCTTGGCAGTGAACCCAACATAATGAGACTTACAGAGCCTCCCTGGACAATATTATTATTAAAAAAAAAAAAAAAAAGGAAAGGAAAGGAAAGGAAGCTGTCTAATGTATCTAATAATAACTGAATGACAGCAAACTATTCACATGGTTGTCTTTGTCAGCAGGGAATGTATTTAGCGACTAAAGGGGGTTGGCTTCCAATCTTATATTCCTGTGAAATATGCAAAGCACTGAGCAATGAAGGATGGCTGAAAATATGCATGTCCACAGCAAACAATGGAAATAACATTTCATTAGAACAATTCTGAAATACTTAGCTACAATTCCAAGTGAATACTTGATATGCAATTAATGAGTGAGTTAGCATATAGACTTCCTTTCCAGCCACTGCCAATCACAGTCCTTGTTTATACTCAGATAACATTTTATGACAAAAAACGTAAATCAGACTGCTCTGTGACCTAAGAATATTGTATTGCAGTCTAAACATTTTTCCATCCTCTTATACGCAAAAAGATTTGTGTTGCCCAATTGGAAAAAAAATGTTTGCGCCAATATTCAGCTTTGTTCTCACTCCTTCGACTATTTCAAATTAAGTGTTGTGACTACTATGACTAATACTTTCTGGTTTTCACTTATTCTTTTTCAGACTAAAGTGCCAGGATTTGTCATTCTTATTTGTCATTATGTCTTTTACGTAAGTTTTTAAAACTCCTTGTTTTGTTACTAATTAAAATGTAATTGTTATAACCAAATTGTTCCTGCCAGTTAGAACACAGAGCATACGGCAGCTATTCTAGCACCTACCTGTCTCCTGGGATATTTTAAGCTACAGTTTTACTTCGGATTAACTGATTATAAATTGACTTGATGCTGTTACTTGTTTTGTGAAATTGTTCTACATATGGCCTGCCTGTTTGTTTGGCTACAGGCACTTCTCAGCTATCGAACCCAAATTGGTTGTTGTTTGGGGCAAACGTTTGTGTAATGTCCAAAGTGTTCTTCACAACAGTGTTAACAAGTAAGTAATTGATTTGCAAATTGTCCTAAAATCTGTCTACTTTGGATGGTTGTCTGTGAGTTTATATTACAGGATAGCACAAATGTGGTCCTTTATTAGAGTGCTTTGGCTATCAGGTTATACTCTGTGTTGTGCTATTTTTCTCCCACTTCCTTATTCCCTCATTTAATAAGACACATCACAGTAGATACTTACGAAGAAGGCATTCAAGTCTGTGCCATCACAATGATCAAGATTTTGATGATGGATTTGGTTACATGCATGGGTTTATTCCAATTCTCATCCTTATGAAAAAGCTACACTTGCTTGGAAAATTAGATGAAAAATATTTTTGTTGTTTATTATCTGTTTTATTTTTTTCCCCCCAATTAATGCAGAATTTGCTTACATCTTTGACAATATTAATAAACATCTTTCTAGTTGCATCCCTCCACTGGTTTTAGTTGCATGTTCAGCCAGTTCTAGTTTAGTCATGTAATATTTTTTTCACCAGTGAATCACACTTACTCCCATGATACTTAAAATATAACATTTCCTTTTTGTCTAAAGTTTCACATGTTTTAGTTAGATGTGTTAAAATCCCCATCCATTACAAAACACTCCATTTTATCTGTGTGCCACTACTTCTTGCAGGCACTGCTTTCGGGATCCTGCGTGACATCCCTACCTGTGCCGTTTCTCCCCCTGCAGGAATGAGCAGGGCTTTCCTGAGGTCAGGGGAGGAAAAGGGTGTGCCGTTAAAGACCCTTTCTGCCTTCCTGCGATGGTCATCTCCTGTAAGGTGATAAGAGCCTCTGGCTGCTGCTCTTGTTATATGGAACAGCTCTGACTCTGAGCAGGGAAGTGTCTGGGCAAGGTGTAGGATGCAACCGCATCTCCCCCCCAAGGTACTTGTGGGCCAAAAAGTACCCCAAGGTACTTTGGGCGCCAAAGCCTGGTCTCAGCACAGACTGGAGTCTTTTGTACAGACCCAGCTGTATGGAAACGTATGGTACTCGGTGTCAGAAATGGGATTCCAAACTCCCATTAAAATCTCGCGTGCTGAAATGTTAATGTTTCATAATTAAGAATATTACACAGAAATTATGCTGTTATGTTATGTTTAATTTTTCACATTCATCAATTTTCAGATTTTATTTTGCATTATTTTTTGGATGCGTTTAAGCATTTTTCATCCAACTTTGTTGAATAATTACTTATCTGTCATCTGTTAATGCCTGTTTGACAGCTGAACAGCCAAGTCCTGGCATCATAGCCAGGGATATTTGCTAGTTTACTGCTGTCGCTTCCATGTTCATTGTTTGTTCTGTAATGGCCCTTAAACATTTCCCATGCATATTTGGGCTAGAAGGATTCTTTACATAATGCCTTAGAGGAAAACAGGGTTCTTCTAATAGCAATTAAAATTAGCAATGATATTAGGCTAAGAATTTAAAATCACATCTCACTCCCGTGCAAGTTCCCTTTTATCATTAAAAAAAAAAATTAATTTTCAACAATGTTGTATACCTCATGCATAATACACAGCTTCAGTGATTTACTTCTTGTTTTGACACAGGCACAGTTGAATGATATAAGAGCTAATTTTGTTTTTCTGCTTTAATAGCTTATATTGTCTGCATAATGAACCCTGTCTGAGCTTCACCAGGAGAGTTACAGTGTTCAGAGACTTCTGTTAGTACAACATTTCCCGTTTGTTCTCTCAGAAGTTTCTCTTATCTGCAGTCTGAAAGAAGACACCCTTTCACACAAGAATAAGGGCGAGACAAATCCATTGGGATTTCTCATGAAGGTGGTTTTCACAAAATGGATGCAGGACAAAGGAGTGTGGAAGAAAATTATGAGATGGGAATCTTGGGATAAAAGAACCACTAATGGTACTGAAAGGCATTCCCAGCTGTGCTATACATTTTGATAAATGACATTGTGATGTTTCCAGTGGATCAGATGTGGAATGGTGCCATACTTGGAGAGATGCTCAAGAAAGAAGTGGCTTTTTCTAGCCAGAAGTAGAATAATTCTTTTTTTT
>VXAA01002162.1:94201-124291 GCA_013399115.1 Anseranas semipalmata | reverse complement strand
TTTTTTGTAGAGAATAATGGCAAAGAAATAACAGTGAGGACTACCAGATAGATCAAGAGTTCGACATATCTGGATATTTGGGATGTTTTACCATTTGGAAGTATTCCAAACTGATCTTCTTTTGGATACAATTTCCTCTTAAAAAAAAAAAAAGAGTTCAAATTGAGAAATGAAAAGGGAAACTGTGAGAAGCTTGGGCAACCTCAACTATTAATGTTCATCATAAAGTAAATAAGGCAAATGAGGGTAAAGAAAGAGTTATGAATAAAGATAAAGGAATACCAAAGATTCTAGAAGAGAGAACAAATACTGTTAAGAGCAGGTTACAGCTGAGAGGCAACAGAGCGACTGGAAGGCAGCAAAGCTAGGGTAAAGATTCTGTCCTGGAACAGGGACTAGGCAGTAAAGAATGATGCGAGTGCTCATATGTTAATGCAGGCCAACATACATTGATGATATATTTTTATGTTTTTGAGAGAGGGGCTAGCATGTTTTTGTTTGCCAATTATCTTAAGGTATGCAAGATTTATCATAAATGTTTATGATAAATCATTCTGCGTTAAATGTATACAATTTCCTCATAGGCAAGCTCAGGAAGTTATGGGATAGGTGAGTGGACAGTGAGGTGGATTGAGAACTGGCTGGATGGCAGAGCTCAGAGGGTTGTGCTCAGCGATGCTGAGTCTGGTTGGAGGCCTGTAGCTAGCAGTGTCCCCCAGGGGTCCGTACTGGGTCCAGTCCTGTTCAACTTATTCATCAGTGACCTGGATGAAGGGACAGAGTGCACCCTCAGCAAGTTTGCCGATGACACAAAACTGGGAGGAGTGGCTGATACACCAGAGGGCTGTGCTGCCATTCAGAGGGACCTGGACAGGCTGGAGAGTTGGGCGGTGAGGAACCTCATGAAGTTCAACAAAGGCAAGTGCNNNNTGTGTCCAGTTCTGGGCTCCCCTGTACAAGAGGGACATGGAGCTCCTGGAGCAGGTCCAGAGGAGGGCTATGGAGATGATGAGGGGACTGGAGCATCTCTCATACAAGGAGAGGCTGAGAGAGTTGGGCCTGTTCAGCCTGGAGAAGAGAAGGCTGAGAGGGGATCTTATCAATGTGTACAGATATCTGAAGGGAGGGTGTCAAGAGGATGGGGCCAGACTCTTTTCAGTGGTGCCCAGTGACAGGACAAGAGGCAACAGGCACAAGCTCAAACACAGGAAGTTCCTTCTCAATATGAGGGGACATTTCTTTACTGTGAGGGTGACAGAGCACTGGAACAGGTTGCCCAGAGAGGCTGTGGAGTCTCCTTCTCTGGAGGTATTCAAAACCTGCCTGGATGTGATCCTGTGCAACGTGCTCCAGGTGACCCTGCTTGGCAGGGGGGTTGGACTAGATGATCTCCAGAGGTCCCTTCCAACCTTAGCCATTCTGTGATTCTGTGATTCTGTAATTTAGCTTAAAAATAAATATTTTTTACATAGAAAGCCTTTGTAAGATTAGTAAGTGGATCTAAGTGTAGGAAAATAATTTTTGTAGTAATAAAAAATGTGTAAGTGCATGCATCTGTCTGCCTGGATTGAAACGGAACGTTCAGATCCTAAATATACAGTGAAACAGTCACAGAAAATAAACAAAGTCAATGCTGAACACACACACTTTGCTTTATGCATTTGTGTTTTCATAAAACACAGAGGTCTGCCAGCTGCATTAGGTAGGCAGCAAAACAAGTAAGTTCAAACTCTCAGGGTAGTCATTGCATTCAGACAGGTGGGATTCCTACACGCTAAACTGCAGTGAATACCAGCTGGAAATCAGAGGATGAAAGGAGAGAAAATGCTCTCTGGGGACGCTGGTATGACACAGGCACTTAAAGCATGTCTTGCAAAAGCTGAAGGCCACCTTTAGTGATGAGGTAAAGCTAAGCTTACACCCTGGTTGAAAGATGTCAAGAGAATTGATATAGATTAAGTGATGCCACGCTGTGCGTACATGTTTTCTGTAAATCCCTAACAACTGTATCTATCTAACTATGCAGATTGCAGCTATGAGATTTGGGAAAACTAACATAAAGAGAAAGGAAAACGGGCTGGTGATATTCTTCTTGTTCCACCTGCCTCACATGATTCTGGTTGGAGCCATTCATGTGTCTCTGTCCCAGGCACTCTGTGAGGATAAACACCAATCTGATGCATTTTGGAAAATTTTTGTAGGCACTAAGAGTGATGATGATGCTTTCTGCAGAGAGGTCTTGATGAGGCCTCAGTCAGGGAGGAAATGAAACACGCTGGGGCTAGGTTCCAGTGTGACAAATCCAACACTCTAAGCTTGCATCCTTTTGTACTATGCAAAGATAGTTTTTTTTCTGCTTATAACAGCACTGTTTGTCATGTGTGTTCTGAGGGCATGTAGCAAAGATGGGGCAGTTCAGGCTGAGAGGACAAACACTTATTTCTTTACTTTTATTCAAGCAACACGTGTACAAGCCAAAGGGATTTTGCTTGCATGGCTAATATCTGAAAAGCACTTTTTGCATTAAGCTGAAGTTATAAAAGCAACAAACAATAATAGGGTACAAACAAATAATGCAAGTAATTTTAAGGTTCTATCTCCTCCTTTACAGTTTGCATATTTCTTACCCTGCTGAGGAACAGAAATGTCAGAGATCCCCAATTATTCTGATGACCTGGGCAATCTAAACAAACACCTCTCCTAAAGAAATGATTGGACTCCTGCCTAAAGAATTGAGCCGTTCTTGCTCACTCAGCACTCAGAGCACCGTGTCTCAGCGCCCATCTGTGGAAGAACTGAAATTACAGCTATACCTATGTGAGTTCTAGGACTGGAGGAAAATTGTTTCTTGTGTGCCCTTCTCAACTTTAGAAATTGCTCCTGACACCGATCCTGGACTGTTCTGTCCTTCAGAGCATGCTGGAAAGCATCTCTTCTCCTTTCCTGACTTTTTGGGAGTTGAGAGAAGTGATGGAAAGCAAAAATGAAGTATGGGTTGGTCTTTGTGTGAGGATTACTGGGTATGGGATGAAGGGAATGTTAAAGAACATGTTGCTTTGGATGTCTGAAGTGATAGACGGGGTTCATATTAATTTCTATAAATATGAACAAAAGATATACACTGAAATAAATATTTGAAAGGAAATTACACCACTTCGAGGTTATTTCCTTGACTAACGTTTCAGTGGAGTTATGGCAAATTCCACTGCCTCACTCTGAATTATAGTGTGGTGATGTTTTCCATGTAGAAGCTCAACAGCAAAAAGAGTGTCTCTTCCCAGATCTTTCCAGCATTACACAGAAACCATTGATTTTTCTCTGCCTTAGCAAGATACAGTTTGCTTGTTATATTGTGTGAACCTTTGATATACATTAGCTACAGAAGCTACAACAACTAAAACTTGAGTCATGGCAGCCTGTGATAATACAGGCACGTTATCTCTGGATGATGTGGAAGATAAGTGGTGCCACTGGCACACAGGGGCTGTACTTTACTGTCACGTAGCTGGCATGCAAAGACAAAGGTAGGTCAGAAAGCAAGCTGTCACTCTTTGATAGAAAGAGAATTAAGCTCTAGTATTATAAACAGAGTTACTTGTCTGTCCAAGCTTGTGAAAAACAACTATTCTGCAGTATTCACTGAACATAAACTTTGGATATGTTCTATTCCTATTTATGATAGCATCGTTGTCATGATTCTCAATATGACTTAAGAAATGTGTCCTCGTGATGTACAATTCCCCAGTGTGGTGGTTCAATAAACAGTCGCAGAAAATATTCCTGCAAGTGTTCCTATTCACTTAGTGAAAACATAAATGAACCATATGAACAGCCAAAAAAACATACATCAACTATTGTGTTAGATACTACATGTACTTTTGAAAGGTCAATGTAAGGAATTGCAGTAAATCTAGGACCACCTTCAAACAAGTTAACCTCCAGTTAAATTTTTGGGCAGTAGCACTCTCTGTTAACAAGATGCCTCTGAAGGCCTTGGGCTGGCCAATAGGTGACAACAGGCCCAGAGATTTAGGTAAAATTTAGGTCAAATGAATGATCTCTAAAGCATATTTCAGAAAATGTTCTAGAAAGTAAATCCAATTGCAGTGCAAGCTATAGCTCAGCAGATTACATGCCCTATGCTTCACCATGAGAAAGTCATCTGAAGACAAGCATTTTTATTTAGGGGAGAAACTAAACAAATGGGAAAAATTATACATAATCAGAGGTTTTTTTAAGATTTTGAGCTAAGACTTTTTGATTAACTTCTTAAAGTAAAAAGTCAGTAGTTAAGAGTGGTGTTTAAAAGCATGATATCAAACATTTTATTTAAAAGATATCATAACAAAATATCCAGTGCTTTCAAAATAAGGAATTTCATTAAAAAGGAAAATGTGAAACTTAAATATTGTGACCTTTTTATTCGCTCCACTCCCTGTTTCTGGCTGAATTTATGAGCTGATGTTATCCCAAGTTCCCAAGTTCCAGTCCCCCCAGAGTTCATTTACTTTACACAAAAGCTTATTTGCCCAGCTCTGATGCCAGCCCTAAATCTCACCTCTTTTGTAACAGCTCCTTGGAGAGATACCAAATTTCTAAAGCTTGCAAGGTGCAGAGAAGGTAGCTTGGTAAAATACTGTATTTTGGAGACCTGTATTTTTCTTTTCTTTTCTTTCTTTCTTTCCTTTTTTCTTTTCTTCTTCCTTTTTTTTTTTTTTTTTTTTTTTTTTCCCCAGAGAAAAAGTGCTAATGCTGTGATGCCAAGCCTGTGGTGTACAGATGGTGATGGTCGGTATACTTAACGTGTCATAATAATATAATATTTCCTATCCTGACCTTTGAAAGTTGATGTCATTTATATTCTGCACATAGTAGATTTAACTGTTTCGAAAAGGTTGGAGGAGTACCTGAAGCATTATGTTCAATATCAACATATGTTTTAGACCAGTAAAATGAAAGGAGAGATTTTATGGATAAAGCTGAGCTTTTCCAGACAGACTAGTTATTTTTACATCTTTGGTAGTCAAAATATAATGTATGGAAGAGACCTACCTTTTTTTCCATTTTAGAAAGTGAGAAGCACGTCTCTTCAAAGTGTTTTCAATTTGAGACTCAAAAAAGAGCCAGATTTTACAACAAGATTTTACAGACCATAATAAGCCTAGACATATATTTCCTACAATGTTACAAAATTTTGGCATGATTTAATAGAACACATAGCATTTGTGATTATCCTAGTGATCGTCCCTTTACTTGTACGGCGCCAAGCACACATCCCGTGCTTTGTGTGCGCCTGTTGCTTATAACCCCGTCTGAAGTGGTTGGGGATAGGGAGCAGGACCTGCTCCCGTGTTGGATCACACCTGCAGAGGTCTTGGCTTAATCTCCCCGCACACACCTGGGTGTTTCTACGCTGCCAGTGCATGCAAGTGACAGCAGGTGATTTTACTGCCGTCATTCCTCCATCAGTGTTCCTGAAGACAGAGAGGAGGCTCAGCAAAACAGTTTGCAGGGATGTGCTCAATCAGCATATTCCTACGACGCCTTTGAGTCTCCCCTCCTCTCTGCTGTCAACCAGTGTAGCTGGACTACGTGAGCTGTTTTGGCTCTGTGTGCAGAACTATAGAACGCATTACATTTAATAATTAAAAAAGTCTTCTACCGTCTTCTACCATTAGCAGCAGAAGTACTACATTGAAATGTCAACAGCAGCAATCCCTGCAGAAGAGAAGTAATAACTGAATGCCTTTTCGAACTCTAGGATCCAAATCCAGGAACCACATCATTTAAAAGCTGTAACTCCCAAAGCCCACTGTGAAGTCCATATAACACAGAGACTGAATGGTAGTTGGACTGAGCACTGGCTGGGTGAATTAAATGAAAATAACCGAAGGAAGAAGTATAGTACAGTGATAGAAAATCAAAACGAAAATATGTGAGAATTCATTGTGTACGCTAAATTATACATATTGGTGACTATTTAACATCTTGTGTCTGTCATGTATTTATTTTATTTACTGTGAAAGCTAGGCAGGAAAATGGTCATAAAATATTTAAGAGTCAGTCTAAATGGAAAAAATGTTTTCCCAGGATAATGGACTCCTCCAGCTATTAGGCAATGAAGCAAAGTAGAAACATTTATTTTTCCAAGCAGAAAGCATTGCTTCTGAGATAAATCTCTATTATAATGAACATAAAGCAGACATGCAATATAATTAATCCAAAGGAATCTGATTGTATGCAGCAGTGACAGTTGTTCCTGGTGGCCCAATGCTCCAAAGTGTCACTGTGGGGCTCAGGCCCTACGTCTGCAGTAGGACCTCCCGTGGTCAGCAGGGGTGGCAATCTCCAACTATGTATTCACTCACGGAGAGCAACGCTGTTAGAAAATGTGTGTTTCCTTCTAACAGAAGTGGTGTTTGGTGTGGAGGGGCGAGGGGCAGGCTTTGACAGACTGCTCTTTCGGCACAAATGTCCTTTATTTGTTTCCTATGCATTAAAGACTTTGCAATGGAAGAAACTGCCAGTCCTGCTTNCCCCCCCCACTTAGTTTTGATGCAATAGCTGCCTACCTGTCTGCTTGCCTAGAATGACTCTTTCCCCCCAAATTTCCAAACACAACCACTGGCAGGTTTTTAAATTCCCTCCTCACACACCTCTTGTGCTTTCCTCTGGGCCAAATTAGCACTTTGTTTTCCTGCTGACTTCTCACACCTTGTGTCTCAACATCCTGTAGTCTCAGACTCAACATATTTTTGGTGGCACAGGCCATTTGAAAATCTCCCTGGCTTCCCTACCTTTCTCAGTGTTTACTCTTTCTTCAATATTTGTTCAACATTTTTAACATTCCTTTTACAAAATCTCATTTTTAAATGTCATCTCTTGACAGCTTTTTAAACCTCTGAATTTGTATTTCTTTATCAATTTCAGAAATATTTACTTTTGCCTTAGTAGTAATTCCCTTCCATTCTCTCACAAAAAGAGTCACTAACCTGAAAATGTAACTTGGTAGAAACATTTCTAATTACTGTATAAAACACTTTATTAGGATATTATCACAAGAAAGTAATTTGAAGTCAAATACATAAGTACATACAACCTGGTGATACTTGTGAAAAAAAACAGGATTAACTTCAGGAGCTCAGAATCAAACACAAGCCTCTGTCACTGCAGGCGCCAGCTCATTTGCTTGGGCAGATCAGGCTGAACCTGTGACAGCTTCCCTTGATGATATGAAGTACGTGTACTTGATGCTGGGGCCATTTGATCTTAAAATGTCACTGAGGCTATTTGTGCCGGGTCATATCACTTCAAACAAAGTATTTTAAACTCTTCTCCCTCCTTTCTTCTTATCTGATAGGTGCATATCTCTGCTATTGCTTATTGTAAAGCCAGCAAACATCACTTGTTCTTTTATCTTAAACCACTGCTTTCCTAAGTTGATACAATTGTCTACACTGAAAACTGGATATTATGGGTATGCATAATATGTATAATAACAGTTGTAAATAAACACTGCTAGACTGCCCAAAAGTGCATTTAATACTTAACATTTTCATAATTGTTGCTCTGTCTCATGGCCACAGTCAGTAAATACAGAAATAGGGCTTCTCATTACACCTCTGTTCTGCTTAACTTCCATATTTCGTAGCTGTCATTCAAGTTATGTTAAAACATTTCATGACAAAAATAGGATTCTGGTGTTGCCTTATGCAACATTACAAGGAGTCAACTTTTCAGTATTTTGTGTCAGATTAAGTTATCTGATTCAATCTTATTGGCAAAGTGAAGATTTAAAAGAGTATTCATATTGCAAATGCAGACACTCAGCCTAGCTCTGCTTGCCCTGAGGCCAGAGCTGGTAGTGTTGGGTAGCGATGTTTCAGACAGAGCTGGGGTAGCTGCATACAAGCCCAACCAAGACTTGAAGAAGCATGCGGCAATCCTCGTGGGGCTGGTCTATGCCGGCTACCGGTGCTGGACAAGAGGTCTGTACAGTACTGCTATTCACAGCATGGGTTTGCGATCCTGGGTCTCAGTGAAGCTGGGGAGAGAGTGCTGTAGTGAACAGGTGACTTGGTGAATGGGTGAGCTGCAGCTGGTGCAGGCATTGAAACATTCAGGGGCATAAAGCCGAGACAAAAATATCCCCATCTAGCTGAAGGCAACAAAAAGAGTTTGGGAAAAGAAAAACATTCTGAATTCGATATAAGTTATGCTGCACTGGTACAGTGCATGCGATACTTTCCTTAGGAATCAGGGATTTATATGTGGTTGTCCAATCTGGACTTTATATACAGATTCAAACCTGTGTTTTGAGTACTTCCCCTCCCATCATGTAAGAAGGGAGGGTGCAAAGAGGATGGAGCCAGGCTCTGTTCAGTGGTGCCCAGTGCCAGGACAGAAGGCAATGGGCACACACTGGAACACAGGAGGCTCCCTCTGAGCATCAGGAAGCACTTCTGTGCTGTGCGGGTGATGGAGCACTGGCACAGGTTGTCCAGAGAGGTTGCGGAGTCTTCCTCCTTGGAGCTATTCAGAAGCCACCTGGACATGGTCCTGGGCAACCTGCTCTGGGTGGCCCTGCTTGAGCAGGGGTTGGACAAGGTGGCCTCCAGAGGTCCCTTCCAGCCTCAACCACTCTGTGATTCTGTGAAGACTCACCCCTTTTAAACACAGCCAGGTGTCTCAGCACTAGGATGAACAAACTTTTAAAAATATAAATCAGCAATTTATAATAATAAAATATAATTTTTGGCCAAAAATCAGAGGTTTATTTAAACAAATATTTGGTAAGATTATGATTACTGTCTGTACAACTGAGAACTCAGAGATTTGAAGATCATTACATAGGTAAGAGGAAGGAAATGTCTCCATATGCATGCTATCTTCATTTAGGGAAATGAAATCTAAACTACACTTAAGACCACTGGGGGTGAACATGGCAAATCTGAACTCATTTACAGGAAGCCCAGGAAAACAAACGTGGATTGTTGTAATCACCCTTACTGCTCTGCCAGATTTTTCCCCTGTGTAAATACAAAGAAAAAGTTCACATCAGTTCAGCTCTTGCAGACATACTATTTTAGTGGCACTCACTGACTATATTTAAAAAGCTGTGCAGGCTGGTAATATCTACACAAGGAAACACAAAGGTTTAAAACCGTATTTACATTGCCAGGATAGAGCTTCCTTTCCTGAGGGGCTTCCAGGGTGGCCAGCAATGGCCCCCACAGATAACTGAAGAAACACCGCTCTGCGCTTCCTCACAATTACACATCTGTTGTTTTGTATTACTGTGGTTATGATTATGATTTCCACAGTGCCCAGGAGGGCTAAGCAAGGATGGGAATCCTACTGTTTAACTGCAAAGAGATGGTCAGAGAGACAATACCGTTCCAGAGCACCTGTTGAAAAGAGATTATGTTTGAAAGATGAGCAAGGTTGCTTCCAACCCTGGCAGTTGAGCATGCTCCAATATACCCTCACATATACACTTATTATTCAACTCAAACAGGCATTTTCCAGACAAATAAACAAACATGTATATTCACATCAATATACGGATCCATGGTCTCTCTCCTACTTCTGAAAATTTGGCTCTATGTACATGGAAGTGGAAAACAACAGCTGTGAAGGAGGGAATTTGGAGTACAAATGAACACCAGAGCCAGCTGTAGATTTGCATTCTTTGACATCTGGTGCTGAGCAGACACTGGGGAATTCTGTGACAACAGGAGACTTTATGCATCTGTCAGCTAAATCTAGCATTTCTCTTTGGGACATTTGCATGGATGAGGTTGATCTCAGAGAGCTGTTTTCGGCCAGAACAAAATAAAGGAGGAGGATTGTGTATGATTCAGACTCTCAATTTGTATGCAGAGCTGGCAGGTTGCAAGGAGCTTGCCTTGAATTGGGATCGCACATCTGTTCTACCAGAATTTGCAAGATAGCTTCCACAAAATGCCAACATATTTGATTTCAGAAATGCTGTGGCTTGGGGCTCCACTAAAGCCTTTTGGTGCATAATAAAAAAGGCTAGGTGTGTGTATGTGTGTGCCTGCATGTGGATGTGTGGATGTGGGGAATCCAGTTAAAGGGGAGTGATGAATACAGTTTAAAAAAAGGGATTTTTAACACCTCCTAAGATCAACTGGCATGTCACAATAAGCCTACGTACTCAAGGAAAAGAATGGTTGCAACCATATGACATGGTCCCTTGAACTACAGTAATTCTGCTCTTACTTTTGTAATTTTACCACATTCCAGTACACCTGATATTTTGGGGATGAGGAAATGTCTGCTTTGTGCTAAGCCAGTTTGTATAACCACAGTTCACACGCAGACAAAGGAATGAGAGTTTGAGCACTAAAGACATTGCACATCGTTACGTGTTGTAAATCCTCACATGCTCTCAATATGACTGTCACTATGTATGGTTGGGCACTACACACTGTAAAACATCATTGCAAAATGAAATCAGATCACAAACTCCTGGAATTTTATTTTATTCTGTATTGCACAGTAACAATTTCATTTTGGAGGAGGAAGCTACTTAATTTGATTTACACTGGAGTCTTCTTTTTATGCCACCAGAATAAACACAGACTTCACACAAAAGCATTTAACCTCTCCTCCTCTTAACCCTGGGTAATTGATGGGGATGTAGAGTGAATCTGGGTGGAGATGCTGTGAAGTCTGTGGCTGCAACCTTTCCACCTCAGACATCCGAGAGCTCACACTGATCAGCGGAAGGGCTAACAAAGACTGTTGTCTTTCCTGATGTATGCATGCTTTGCAATCCCCGCTATGCATATTGTGTAATCTAGGGCGAGGTAAAAATGATTGGCAGCGCAGAGGATGAATTGAGCCTTCCTCCTTCCTTCCTTATTTTCCTCTCAGACGTATTACATTGTGCTGCTTGAATTGCTTTTGCTTGGGGATGACCCTTGTCCCAAGTGATTCCTGCGCCAAAGGGAGTGCCAAGTTTTAGAGCTGCTGGCTATAGACCATGTGTGGGGTCCTCAGGTACCAGTCAGCAGGACCCTTCCTATAGTATTGTCTTGTCCCCATTATTTGCTCACATTAATCAAGTTGGAGCCATTGTCAAATACAGTGATTTAACAAGGACTCATGTTACTAAGAATATTTTTTAATGAAAATTGCTATCATGCCTTTGCCGTCTATATGTGAAGAAATACCCCAAACTGCGTTGGCTGCCGGTTGTCTCTTTGCAAAGTATATGTTGTGCTACACATGTGGTGCTGAGTGGTTCTGTAATACCTGAGTCCCTTACTTATGGCTTATTACCCCATCAAGGATAAAAAGGTACTAAACCTCTTAAGTATACCCTATTAATGACAGCTAGAAATGTCCATGTTACTTTAGCCGTGCTGTAATGGAATCTGGTATGCTGAATGAAGGTCCACAATTTTCAAAAAAATACGCTCCTGTAACTTTGAAGGAGGGACAGGTGGAAGTTTACCAGGAGAAATTAGGCTTTGCTGACAGCTTGTGGCTGACAAATGGTAAAACCCAATTTCTGAGAAATTCTCTGTTGGTTATAAGTCAGGCATGAGAGAAACCTTGCTCCCTTCAGATGACTGCCACATTTTTGCGTTGGATACAGATGCAGCTTTTTAAAGACAGAATGTATTTATGGCATATAACATGCCTTCTACTGTTACTGATTCCTCTCAACAAGGAAGAATTAATAGCAACTTTTGCTTGTATTATAAAGTGTTTGGTACGTCAGCGTGTGGTGTTTGTGTGTGTGTCCATGCATGTGAACATAGCCCTTGCAATTAATATGCAACGTGTGTGTGTGGCCACTATAGGCAGTATTTTAGTCATGTAATTAATTAAGTCCAGGCTCATCCTAGCATACAAACCCCAGGATTTACACCCATCCCATCAGCCTTTCTGATAATGGAGCACTAGCTTACGATACTGACACCCCTCAACAAGGGGCGGGCATTAACCTCATGCTAGATTTAAATCATTCCAGGCAGTTTGTTTGGGATTTCTGAATGTGCCGTCCTGTTCTAATGAGTTAATTCATTTGGTATCCATTTCCTTCTGTCAGCTGCTTTAGGAAAATGGATTGTGCATTGTTATCTTAGTCTTGTCCATCCTGTTAATTGTTTAGGAAAGGCAGCTGAAGATTATCTGGAGTTTCCTAAGGCAGAGGTTGACCTGTGGCAATGGGACAACCATCAATCACATCTTGAAGGAGTCACAAATTGCAGAATACATATTCATTTTATTTGCTGTCTTTAGCATGATATTTAGAAATGTTTTCCTCCATTCATGCAGAGAGATAAAAACAGAATTATAATCTTAGGAATCTTGTAGGAAAGTCCACCCCAGTGCATCAATGCCATCTACCCGAAGAAGGTGGATATACTAACATACTGCAATTTCCACATTTACCAGCAGTACATTGGAAGTCTTCTCTACTGCTTTCTTGTTTGGTTATAGTCATTAAATTGACAATACCATGAGAATTCACACGTGCACTCATAGTGCTGGCATTGGGCTGGTGGGGTGTGAGGACAGACACAGGGCTCCCACCCCACATCATTCTCCAGCGCTGGACTCACAAAGCAGCATTGTCCTACACAGTGCTGAGCTTCATAAAACAAAGCTAGCTGGAGTTCTTCTGATTCCCTCTTGAAAACTAAAGAAACTTCCATGAGGGACAGCTGCTGTGCAACACGAGCTATTAATTGGCAGCAGCAGCCTTCCCAGCTCTTTCCCATCCCTCCACTACTTTCAGGAGCTCCCATGTTTGCTGTGCACATCTTCCTCAGTTTCCTAGCAAGCATTTCAAATCTGCTATCCTATGAATAGTCCAGCAACTCATTTCTAGAAATGCCTGGATACCTTTGATCCTTGGTGCTCTGGCTGCGTTGCCCATGTCAGCTTTTTGCACTGAGCCGTGTGCTGAGCCCACTGCAGCACAGAGCATGGCATCGCTCGTGCCCATACTCTCCCTTCTCACCAGCCACAATTAGATCATCTCAAAATATCTGCACTGCTCAGGGGCTCTAGATTTCACGTGAGGCTTCATAGATTAATTTAGCACAACTAGTTTACCTTGGGATTTAAACAAGCTACTAATTTAACAGCCCTGAATCTTTCCTGCTGTCCCTCTGCTGAAGTCCTATGCTTCCCATAGGATCCCTGGGAATAAAGAGTGTATAAAAAGAAAAAGAAGCATGAGATTCTTAGCCTTTCAGCACTTCATTTCCCTGTGACTTTCAGACAGTTCTTACTTGCACACTGGAGAGACTCAGAGGTATTTTTTTTATAGGAAACAGATTGAGTGTGCAGGCTTTCATTGATCTCTGTGCAAGTTCACCTCTCTGAAGAAATCCCCAAAGAGTTCAATGCTCTGTGCAAGGTGTATTTGGGACCTTGTACTTGAGTCTGTTCTCTCCTGCGCTTAGTTTCCATTCAGCAGGTGTTGGAAAGACCTCTTTATTTTCCCTTACTATATTTTTAAGGGTTGCAAATGGTTCTGACCTTCCTAGCCCTGCTTTAATGCAGGCCACCGAAGTGGAGCCCTGAGCTGCCCTTTCATCCCGAGCGGAGAGCTGAGCGGGAGCAGAAGCTGGTTACACGAGACCGAGAAAATCTGTTCTCAGAGGGGGAGCCCTCTGCAGCTGCACGTGGCCTTGCCTGAGCGCAGTCTTCACCAGCACAGGAGTGATGCACAAATCCGAGCCAGGCCAAGCAACTTTCACCCTGCACACACCTGAATTTCCAGTTTATGCTCTCTCGGAGGTGCCGGTGGCTCTTGGATGGCCCCGCGTGCCTTGGGTGGGCTGCGTGTGCCTGGCTCTGCTGGTGGCCGCGGGTAGATCGGAATTTCCTCGATGTTGAAGAGCTGCAGCTGCACATCTGCAAGACACTCCAGGGGGAAATGAACTGCGGTTTGATTTTCAGAAATAGCCTAACAAATCTAAGATTTGTGAAAGAAAATGCTGGCCAGGTTTTACTTAAATTTTGTCATTATTTTTACAACTTAGTCCAATTTTAATTAAAAATATGTCCTGTATTCTCCGTAACAGAAATTGGTGCAGTCCAACTGAAGTCTGTGGAATTGCATCAAATATGCTAGCAGACAATTTGGCCCACGAAGGGAAAAGAAGCCTCTATAATGCTGTGCTGTCAACATCAGCATTCATTTTCCCTATTGCCTGTACCAAGGGATCGTTTTCTTTAGTCAGAACTCCAACTGCAATTCTTACTATCAAGAATATTGCTTTTAAATAGAAAAATAAAAAGTAAACTATGATAATTTTCAATAACTATACTACTATAGCCTTAATTTTCAAGGAAAAACATTACCTAAACTCAATTTCAGAAAATGTTCTATTATGTGAAAACCACTGTTGATATAATAACTTCTATTTTAGGTTGCTAGTAAAGAGAAGAACAATGTGACCCATTTTAAAACTGGCTCACAGAAAAACATTAGCAAGCCATTTATCGTTTCTATTTAATTTCGTTGATAAGAACCATCTGATAGAAACATTTCTTTGTTGCAAAACTAACGGCAGCATAGGACTTATTTGACCATAATACATGCACTTTGCAATGGTACTGAGAAATGGGCTTTACGTTTGTTGCCAGTTCAGTTTGAAAGAGAAATGAAAAAAGGAAGCGCTCACCTTTGAATTCTTCAGTAGATGGAGCCTGGATTTTTAGAAATCTCCGAGTAATGGATAGTCACATGCATGTAACTGGAGTGCTGCAGTGGCTGGATACGGGCTCTTTGGGAAGGACAGGCTGGGATGATGAGGAAGGGCCCGTATTTGTCCCGTATTTGAGAAAGAAGCAGGGATGCATTGAGCTCTGCCATGTGCCAGCGAGAGCTGATGGGTCTGGACTGGCTGGCAGACCAACGAGGGCAGGATTGGTGTGGGTGTCCGCTACAGACTGCCTGATGAGAGAGAAGAAGCAGATCATCAGGCCTACAGGAGGCCTGCATGGATGAAGAAGAAGCTCCTGACAAAACTCAAAGATACAAAAGAAATATACAAGAGGTGGAGGTAGGGTCAGGTGATACGGGAGGAATTAGAAACACTGCCAATCATGCAGGGATCAGATTAGGAAAGTCAAAGCCCACTGGGAGCTGAATCTGGAGAAAGATGTGAAGGGCAACACGAGAGGTTTCTGCGGGTACATATACAGCAAAAGGGAGGCTAGCAAAAATGTGGGCCTGCATCTGAATGGGGCAGGGGACCTGGTGGCAGGGAACATGGAAAATCTCAATGTACTCAATGTCCTTTTCTCTTTGTTTTTTGCTGGTAAGACCAACCTTCAGGACTTCCAGGCCTCTGAGACCCCCAGCAACATCTGGAACAAGGAAGAATTAGCATTATTGGAGGAGGATCAGGTTAGGGAAGACTTAAAAAACCTGGACACACAAGTCTGTGGGACCTGATGTGATGCAACCACAAGCACTGAGGGAGCTGGCTGATGTCACCGTAAAGCCAATCTCAATAATCCTTGAAAGGTCATGGAAGTTGGGGGAGGTTCCTGAGGACTGGAAAAAACAAATGTTGCTGCCTTCTTTAAGAAGGAGCTAAAGGCCAGTTGGCCTCACCTCAGTCTCTGGGGAGGGGATAGAGCAATAAATCCTGGATTTGATTTGCAAACTAATGAAATACAAGAGGTGATCAGGAGTAGTCAGCACGGGTCTAGGAAGGGAAGATCATTCTTGAGCAGGCTGGTAGCTTTCTATTATAAAAGGATGAGTCTGGTGCATGAGGGGGAAGAAGTGGATGTTGTTTATCTGGAGTTTAGCAAGGTTTTTGACACTGTCTGTCATAACATCCTCACTGGCAAATTGATGAAGTACAGACTAGGTAAGAGGACAGTGACCTGAACCAAAAATTGGCTGAATTGCTGGGCTGAAAGTATTCTTATCAGCAACACAAAGTCCACCTGCAGGCCACTCACTGTAGGTGTGCACGAGGGTGGATACTGGGGATGACACTGTTTAACATCTTCATTAGTTACCTAGTCCCTAGTGGCACAGAGTGCACCCTCAGCAGGCTTGCAGGTGGTACAAAACAGGGAGGAGTGGCTACTACAGCAAATGTTTGTGCTGCAACCCAGAGCGACTGTGACAGGCTGGAGAAATGGGCTGACAGGAACCTCGTGACGTTCAATGAGGGGAAGTGCAAAGTCCTGACCCTGGAGAGGAACAACCCCAGGCACCAGTATAGGCTGCGGGGTCAACCAGTTGGAAAGCAGTTTTTAACAAAAAGGACCTGGGGGTCCTGGTGGCCAACAAGTTGAACACGAGCCAGAAATACAACCATGCAACAGAGAAGGCCAACAGCCTCCTGGGCTGCAATAGGAGGAACGATTCCAGCAGGCCGAGGGAGGTGATCCTTCTCCTCAGCACTGAGGAGGCCTCACCTGGAGCACTGTGTCCAGTTCTGGGCTCCCCGGTACAGGAGAGACCTGGACGCACTGGAGAGAGTCCAGCAAAGGGCCACCCAGATGGTGAAGGGACTGGAGCACCTCCCTTATGAGGAGAGGCTGAGAGCTGGGACTGCTCTGGTTGGACCAGATGACCTCCAGAGGTTCCTTCCCACCTCAACCATTCTGTGAAATCTTTGCTTATACAATTTTTAAAGAGTGCTGTCTCTGAAAAGCCCCATATGATAGGAATGGACATAATCACATGTTCCTGCTGTTAATAAGTTCTGTTAGAAAGAATTCCAATGTAAATCTTCAGGTTGCAAGTGCACACAGGATCCTGACATCCAAACAGAAAGACAGCAGGGACCTTTTGTCACCTGATTCTGGGCCAGATGGAGGATGCTTTGCCACTCCTCGCTAGCTGCAGTCCTTAGGGGCTGGGCTGTCCCCAGGCCAGGAGCACAGGGAGGATCATGACCTTGGTCCACCCAGAGCACTGGAGATGAGCAGCTGCTGGGGCTGGACAGCTGGCTCTGCTGGCACTGCGGCAGCTCGGGAGCCCTTCTTTCAAGGAGAACCCGCAGCTGATTTTTCCAGCCTACTTTCTAGACCTTTTGTGCTGATCCTGCAAAGCTCAAAGGGAATAGAGCAGGGCTGGGAATATGCGTGAAAAAATTATCTCCCCCAGCCTTTTAGGTACTGAACAGAAGGGATATGTAACAGCATGATATTGGCACCAATTCCACAGAGATAAAACCGCTGCTGAAAGCAGTTTTTGGTTGTGCAGGAAAACTCATTTTCTTCCCAGGTTTGAATTAAAAAAGGTCATTTTATTTTTTCTTCAGCTTCCTATTATTGTTTTGATGATTATCATCAATGAATTATTTTGAACATCAAGCTTCCAGAGCAAGCTATCTTTTTTTTTTATTTTTTTATTTTTTATTTTTTTTTACATCATACTTTTAATAGTAAATTTTGGCCTGCATTTTTATTAGATGAAGAACTACTACCTACTCTGTTTTAGGATTAATGCATTCATGAGCCTTATTTTCAGTGGCTATAAGGGAAAGACAACATTTTAAAGCAAATTGAGGTAGCTTTATTTTTTATTAATGCATTTTTAATGTATGAGACATGGTAAGGAGCAGAAAAGCATTCCATGCTCTGCAATACAATTTGACAACAAAAGAATTAAAAAAAGGAGAGTAAGATAAAAACAAGCTAACAGAAGGTATGGAAGAGTGAAAGATACAGACATGCTATTAGTCTTCAGTTAGATAATTTTATTGGGATTTCCAGCATACGATGAATGAATCTGATAACTGGTGAGGGGATGAGGATGTTGTGATATTAATAAGAATGTAATTCCGTATGAAACTGTTCTTCTGTGATTTATAGCTAATAATATTACCGAAATGAGGAAATGAGGCTAATGAAGGCAATCAATCCTATATAATCTTTTTTTCTTTGTAAATCTGATTCTCAAAGCATTTCTGATAGAAAAAGGACAGATTAGTCTTCTCCTCCCAGCAATTTCTGCTGACAAGAGAAGTCCCACTGAAATCAATTGACAAGCAGTCTGGGGAGAACATAAAACTCTGTGGATGCACTTCTGTTCTGCCTTGTTTCTGTGGTTCCTCTCTCATGACAGTGTCCTTAGAGCCACAAATTTTTTTAAGTAAGAAGCTGCTACAGCGCACTTGAAGTGCAGTTATAGATCTTACTGATATACTAACAAACTCTTGTTGCTCTGAAAGTTACCTTTGATCTTGCTGACTTGGGTACCGATCACAAAGGCTTTTGCTGTGCTGTACCAGTCTTCCCAGATCTCTGGGTATTTATGCACTTAGCTAGTCCGCACGGCACCCCATAATGCTTGTTTTTTCTGGTATTAGTACTGGAGGAAACTAAAGCAAGGCTAGCTTAATTGTGTTTACCCATGCTGTAAGAGCACTGCAGACTACAGGGTATCTCCACTTCTGACTGTCATCTTTTCCACTCCAGCATGCCTTCATCTCAGTAATCAAAATCCAGGTTCAGTGAGATTTGGCAGATCTCAGAAAACTTACAGACTCTTTTTCTTTCCTTGCCTGTTCCTTTTATGTTCCTTGCCTGTTTCCAATACAGTTTTCATTACTTGCTTTTCTCACAAGGGAGAATGTGATTTAGAGTATTTATCCTTATAGCATCTGGAGGAACACCTATTTCTTCAGAGAAATGTCATGGGATATATTGAAGAAGACAGACATTTAAGAAGTACTGAAAGTACTTTTACTTTGCTTTGCTTCAAGTACAGAACTCACAGTTCTCTTTACGAGGGAATGTCTACAATGAAATTACTAATTTGTGGATAGTTTTGTGGATACTAATGTATGACCATTCTTGGTGGAATGTGAAGAGAAGCTTCCACACATATTTCTGTCCTCAAGCCCAACACAATCCTTTCCTGGATTCTGGAAATGGACAGCAGAAGTAACTGTCTCCATCACCATGCTCATTTAAGTCATTGGCAATAACCTTTTTGATGTCAGCGAGGCAGGATAAGATCTTGTGTAAACAGCCAGCACTCATATCTTGTCCTCTTATGAACCTCGCCGCTATCTGATTTAACACCTTATATGCCCCCCTCTCCCAAATATGTGAGTGGGAACAGATACATGACAGCAAGGAGATACGATGCTGAAGAAAAAGATGTATGAATACAAAGCTGGAATAACAGTACGGCATTATGGACAAGATCATACCACATATTTTCCTGTGCAAGGCTTTTTTGGAGGATCTCAGTTCCAAGCAGCTGCTGAGGCTAGTGGCATGATGAACAGTAGATAACTGGCAAAAAAATGTCTTTGAAATATCAGATGCTCAGAATAGCTAAAGTCTCATCTGAACGTGGTGAGAGAAGTCTGAGATATGACATGGGCTGAAGAAACTTCAGGGACAGATCAAGACAGAAGTTGACTACCAGTTTCAAAAGAAAAAAAAATAAGTTGATTATGTTTTGTCAAAAAAGAAATAAAAGAGTTTAGAGTCCTGACTGTTTTTTTTTTGTGTGTTTAAGGTTACTTATGAAAACCACTTAGCACAGAGCAGATTAGACTCTAGCACTGTTGTGCTGTCATCACTGTAAATTCATTAATGCTTCACTGAACTGTTCTAATGCCATTAGACTGCCCCATGTCACATGCGCTATGTCTATGAATGCTTTCTTTGTCTCTCCACTTAGCATGGAAGATGAAAGGCACTGGAACTTAACTGATTTTTCAAGCCAAGAATCTTTGTAATCGTAAAAAAAGTAAGTAAGTCCCTTCAACTTAACATTTATTGCCTCCTTTCTCATGTAGAAGCAGAAGTAAGTACCAGGAGAAAGCAGGTGCACAGTGCCTCTTTAAACTGCTTTTGAAGAAAACCAGGAAGTGAATAAGTCATATGGAGATGTGTTGTATGTATCTTTAGAAAAGCACTTATAATTTCTAAATATGTTTCTGCTAATGAGAGTGTGAGAGACAGTTCTTCCTAAGTTACAGCATGCACTGCCGCATTCTCATCAACTCTGATGTATGCTGGTTGTATGGGAATATAATTTAAACACGGAGATATAAGGAATGATATATTAAATAACCAGATAAAGTACTTATGAAAAAGTACTAATAGTAGAAAAAATGTCTGCATTAATAGAATACTATTAGAGGTATAAAATTTCCTATTTTATAAGCAGGAAACCCCCAAATGGATGTTCTCCACCCACTGCAGCACTGCCTGAATCTGCATAGAAATACCTTGAAGTAGTAGATCTAAAATGTTACCATTCATGACAAACAGTTTTTTAACGCCTGAACCTAATGAAGGCCACAATCTTCCTGTCAATACTATTACTGCTGTTAAAGTGAGCAGCAATGTAATCAGAGATCATGTTATGTTTGGGTCTGTGGTTAGAATTTGAATAGCGGTGTTTTCCCCCTAGGCAATCTGATTCTCACATAAAACGTTTCCATTTTTCAGTAAGGGCAAGATTAGATCCAATATGATCCATAGTCTCTACGAGATGCCAGGCAAAGGTGAGTAGGAAGGAACAAACTGTGCCAATGCCTCTCTGCCCTCTCTTTCCACATCTGTCAGTAGAGCTGGTTCGATGTGGGTGGAAACACGCTATTCTTTGTAAAGAGCTGGCACAACATGCCCTCATTAGTGGAGCATACCCACTTTTATTTGGCACTCTTGCAGTACCTCATTTAAACACTGTGTTGCAGGGATTTTGTAGAGTCTCTGGGATCTTAACTATGAAAGAAGCTTTTCTTGTAAATTCCTGCAGCTTCCTGGGCTTGATACACAGCATTGCCTGGCACGCTGAAAAAGCACGAGCCCTCCCGTCACAGAACAACTTGCTTCAACACCATACGCTAGCAAAGAAGCTCTGTGATAAACAAGCTTTTAATTTTGTATTGCAACACTTTCAGTTGATAATTTGCAACTTGACAAAGCTGTGTGTCAATGACTATGCCAAAAGCTCAGCCCTGAACAAAGCTGCTAAAAGAAGTGTGAGTGTAGAGGAGAAAACACTCATGGGAAGCTCACAGAAGAAGCTTTGCAGATGCTTTGATCTGGTGCCATCAGTTTTATTACTACAGGCATTCTATTTATTGATAATGCAGAACAGTCCAGGAAGAGTCCCAGGAAAAGCTAAATGATGTCTTTCAACCTGGGGAGTATCTTCTGCTTCTCTGAACTCCAAGGTGGGCTCTGCCAAAGCCAAAAATGCATGGGGACTCAGACTGCTCATAAGGAGTGTGCCCTCTCATATAATAAAGTCTGTCTTGATCAAACCTTCGTTTAATCAAAATGTACAGGCAGTCAAATCTCAAAGAGCATCAGATTTTCAGCAAAAAGCCCCACTGATTTCTCCAATACAATGCCAGCCCAAGTGTGTCAAGGTAGAACTGCTGGGATGGGCCATCCCTTCTGTGCAAAGGGAGTATCGGCTGCTCAACTGCATGCTAACATACCCAAGACAGAGCCTTTCAGTGCCAAAGTGAGATGCTACATACTAAGCAAGAATAATAATAGAAATTAAGAGAATTTTGGTTCTCTATGAGACATACTGTCCCACAGCTGGGAGCCAAAACCAACCTATTTCAGAGAAAGTGCTTACACACAGTCCAGCAATTTGTCAAGCAAGAAGCAGCACAGGAACATAAATAGTAGAGGACCTTTTCTGCTTACCTGACTGTCGACTTGTGCCCTGAAACCTTCACAATAATCCTTACCTACTGCACTGTCTCCTGGTGCTCTTCCTCTGCCCCTTTTCCCGGTGAAGAGAGGCTGAGCTTATCTGGTTTGCTGATGCAGATATAACAAAGCACACTGTGCTGTGAACTAACTCCCTTCCTGTGGAACAAATATTAGGAAGCAGCTGAGGAGATATTTAAGAGTCCTGTGTTTCAGCGTAGAACAGAAAATGCCTGTTTTTGGATTCTTAAACAGGAGGGTGGAGACTGTGAAATACAAAACCGTATAAGACAAAAATAAAAAAAAGCTTATGCCAAACTCTTTAGTGAAGAAGACTTCTCTGATGCCTCTTTTTTTTTGTTTGTTTAATATAAAACTGCTGTATACTGATGTATTGTGGGACACTGATAAAATACTACAGCCATTGGATGACTTACTGCATGGAAATCTGATGAGACTTGGACAAGGATTTCCTATTCAGTGTGTGAGGGGATTTTTTTATTTCTTTAATGGCAGCTGTTTGGAGTTGTTCAGTGATTTGGAAACTATCAGTACTTTTGCACTTCCGAATATGAACATTTTTGTTTACTTATAAGATCTCAATTTTTGTGGTTTGGGACAATAAGATAAATCTCTTTAGTGATTCTTTTTACAACACATCTAATCTAAGATGGGTATTACTGCATCATTTTGAATTATATTATCACCGTGAAAGAATACTAGCTCAATAAATTAGTGGTCAGGATACCTGACGTTCCTACTCCAACCATTTAAATTAGAACAGAATCACTTGCTTCTCCCAAATTATCTGCATTGTAACATGATTAATGAACAATAAGAGCTAAATCTGAATGGAAATGTCTCCTGCCCCTAGGTTCCTGCTGAACTGTTTTGAACTGCAGAAGTAAGGATGTGGGCTAGGGGGAATTTCTAGCAGTATTACCGTGTTGTCTTATGCTGTCCTCTTTTACTGCCTGGTCTCCCTTTAAATACTTTCTCCTTCATAATTATTATCTGCAGTTGACCACTGGACTTTGAAACTGTAGAGTGCTTTCCATATCTTTTTGCTTCTTGTTATCTATACTTTGAAATCATATAGCTTGTTTTCTATTGCTAAGATTACAAGTGACATGACAAGAGGAAAAGGGCACACAAAACTGAATGAAAATGGCGAGCTCTTTAATTGCAATGAAATGTGGCAAATTATCTCAACTCTGCAACTGAAAAGAAAGAGCTGTTGTACTGAAAAATTAGTGCAGTGAAACCGTATAAGACAAAAATAAAATCTGGTGGTGAAATTAAAAATATAATTAGAAACAAAAACTATAATAAAAACTATAATAAGTGGAAAAAGTATTAAACAAATATTGTTATGAAGTAGAAATAGTGGACTATAAATATATTGGATACTTCAGGGAAAAATCCATAGCTAGGCTTCACAAAAATAAGTAACAATTTTCTAACTACATTATTAAGAAAAGAAACCCAAGATCAATTACTAACGGAGACTGTGGAATTGTTAATGATGATAAAGAAAAACTAAATATATTCAAAAATATTTTGGGGGTTCCATGTCTGGAGAGAAGGAGTCTGCTCAGCTTACATCATGTGTGGGTAAAGAATTTTACGGTTTAGTAATAGTTAGGTGGCATTATACAATATCATAAAACTTGGAATTTTAAAATCCGATTTAAATTTATGTACTTGCACCCTAGAGTTCTGCTAGAACTGTCTGAACAGATCTTTGTCTTTTCTGTCGATTTTTAACAAATCCAGGAAAAAGTTACAAGACTTAAAAGAATTTCGACTTCATGCAAATGCTAAAGAAAAAATAGAGAAATGAGATAATGTGGGTAGTTACTGTCTGGTTAGCCTGAAAACAATTCCAGGAAAAACACTAAAAATATTGATATGGGACTGCAGCCACAGAAATTCAGTGGAGAGGAATATAATTAATGCTAGTGACAATAGTTTTGCAGAAAGTACATTTTGTGAAAGGAACATATATAATGATATAATGAGATTACAGATTTTTACGAGGCATATGATTTGGTACTGTACAAGATTTTGATTAAAACTAAATGAACACTAGTACTGATTTAAATGAATGGCATTTTATGTCAACTACATGTAAAATGATAACGCAGGCTGTGTTCATGTTCTGTAGACTGGCTCCTGGATAACCTGACTCAAAAAGAGGATTTATTGTTTATACTAAACAGCAGCAGAGCAAGAGCTCCAATGTCTGATTCAAAAGAAAAGAAAAAAAAAAGATTAATGCAAGTGGTCATGGTGCACATAAAAAAGAAATGAATGAAAACACTGAGGTAAAAACAAGAGCTACGCAGAAGAATTCTGGTGTCTGTACTCTCAATGAGGAAAACAGGAAAATGTGCAGAGAAAAGCTTAGAAAAGCATATCCTGGTCTTATTCCTCCAGTAAGTGTTAATGAGCTCCTCTTGTTTAGACCACAAAGAGGTGACCAAGTGGGTGTGTACATCACAGAGAAAACACAAAGCAATAGAGGCTCTTCAGTCAAGGCAAACAAGCAAAACATGAACCAGTGGCTGGATGTTAAAGCCAGATAAATTCAAATTAGAATTGGGCACCCATTAGTTAACAGTGAGGGGGATTATCCGCTGGAACACACTGTCAAAGGAAAGTAATGAATTCTTCGTTTCTTGATGTCTCGGGGTCATGCATTTCTGGAAAATGTGCTCTAGCAAAACACAAGTTATTATTTATTTATAACCAAATAATTAACTTGGTACACAAGTAACTGTGTAAAATGCAATAGCCTGTGATATAGGAAGCCAGATTACACCCTCAGTGTACGATTTCATAGCTCTACCGGAACTGGGCACGTGAGCACTTTGTCAGTTACAGATGTTTACACATTGATAAGCAAAAGTCAGTAGAATGAATGAAGAACTGACTCTCCTTTTGCCATCATTTTACAGCATCAAATATGTTGTTATTCTCCTGCCACTTGATCTTGTTCAGTGCTTCCATGTGTTCATGTGCTTCCCAGATGAAAAGCCAGCACTTTTAAGCCAACATCTGCCTCTGCTCCTCCAGTGAAAAAACTGCTCAGGCTCATCATTTTGCTCATTTTCTCCTTTTAATTTAAAGAGTAGAACAGTATTACATCTTTCCCTCATTCATATTCAGTGCTTCTTTTTTAAACATTTAATTTGCAGGTAGCGGATTTAACATCTACCAGTTTCAATGACAAAGAGCCACTCCATTTCAATAGGCATTAGATGAAACTCATAATCCCTTAGGAATCTCATCTAATGTTAAAGATCTGAAATGACTACAGTTACGTAAATAAATATTTAGCATCTTTGAATACTGAATACTGGGACAATATATGCCAATTATGCCCACTAGCTTAGAAACATTAGCTTCTGCACATTTTCCTTTCACCTCTTGTGCACTCCTACAGATGCAATTTTGCACTTAAGGGTTTTATACCTTTGCTGTACTGTGTATTTGTGTACACACTTTCAGCTCAATTTGTTGATTTTTCAATTCCAAAGAAACCATGTAAACTGTAAAGTTAAAAGTGTGAAGTGTGCGCAGGACCAGCCTGCTATCCTATTAGCTGGTAAAGTCAAGAAGCACAGACTTATGCTTACCAACCATAAAACGTACATGGCCACTGAAACCACATTTGGTGTGGATTTAAAGGGAAGCTGGAATCCAGCTGCCATATTTTGCAATGTTTGGAGAACAGCGTTTGCCAACGTAAACCTCACTGGCAAACACATGGAGTCTTTCACCGTAAATTGTTTCTCTTTGCTCTAAATGGGCTCTTTATTGAAAATGGTCTCTCTTTACCTTGTCATCTTGGACTATTTATACTACCTGGCCATCCTTCTCCTTTCTGTAACACATTGCTTCAGCTGCAGAAAAAATGATAGGCAAATAATATTATTCCAGGAAAGCTGAAATATGCTTCCTTGCAGTGAACTAGCTCCTTTCAAAATGTGCAGAGAGATTTTCAATTTTGTTATATATAAGTCTGTACTTTAATGGGCAAATGTAGAAACTTTCTGCTTACACTTCTAAGCATGGAAAAGAGGAGAACGTATCTGAGAGAGTAACCTGGCAAGAATAAAGGCAGAAACAAGATCATGTGAGTGATGATTTCTGGCCAACCTCATAGTCAAGCACAGGAAGCAAAATAGGAAATCTTATTTACTGAAAAAGCTAGATGCTCCTGATCCTTTAGTTGCTTATGTTTCTGTATGGACATTGCCTTTTCCTTCAGGAGACCTTGGAAAGAATTGAGAGGTGGCTTAGAGAAACATAAATGTACTCTAAATTGCCCCTGATGGAATACTCTAATGTCCCCTAGAACATTTCTCTCCTTATAATATTAAGTCCCATGTACCCTGAAATATTCTTCATGGGCAGCAAGGTAATAAAGAAAAAAAGGGACTAATAAAGGAAATATGGTCCTTGTACAATCTGAACTTCTTATCCCCGGATCAGAGCAGACAATCCTGCAGGTAGGATTGTACAGTTCAAAATAACTCGCATGGAATTCTGTTTTTATTTTTCCTACAGATTTCTTAATAATCTGTACAGTTCTCTGCATTGAACTCCCCGCTTTGGCATGTTGAAAGCAGTCAAAGTTGTTGAAATTTAACTTCTTAAAACAATGTTGCTAGTCATTAATGACAGTTTATGGATACATATTTCACAAAGTGTTTGGGTCAGAATTTAAGTTCAGACTTAGTTTTCCCAGTATATACATTGTAAGAAGTTTAGGGAAGGTATAGAGTCTTTTTCTGATATTCCTAAGTTAGTATGNAAAATGTAGTAGTGTAAAAATAAAAGAAAAAAAAAAAAAAAAAAAAAAAAAAAAAAAAAAAAAAAAAAAACAACCAGTAGCTGTCTACTAAATAATAAGATCTAGATACAGGAAATACAAGAACAGTTTTTCAGAGTCTCACCATGATTACGTAGTATACTGAACATGTTTCAAAATGACATTTTACAAAAGGGAATGTCAGAGGCTCAGCCACTTCTGTCCTCTGAGTTCCAAGAGACACCGTTAAACCCTGGATCCCTGCCTCAGCCCTCCCTCTCCCCCCATTATCATCAAAGGGTCTGATCATTAATCCCAGTTAAGCAAGAAGTCAGCAGGCTCCACAGGATCAACGGATGAACTGGGACCTGGGAGAGACGTGCCCTACTCCTGCTTCTGCTGGTGAGGTACCGTGTCACTTATGAAGGCCACTTTGGTTGTGCTTCTCCTGTGTTTGCCCATCAGTTTGGTATTAGCTTGAGGGCCATAACTATGCCTATCTATGGATTTTTCAATACGCTGAGCCAATGTAGCAAACATTACTGTGAAGAATAACACCACAAGCAATGCATTTTTAAAGAATAAATACTGTATTTATGTGTATTATATTATAGATTTGTCATGTTTTTATAGTAAAGTCAACTACTGGGACCTTATGCACAAACTTAAATTTTAGATGTCTAGCAATAATAAAGTTTCTGAAGATCAACATAAGGTCAGTTTAACAGACGTGTGGAACAGACTGCTGATGTATACCATATGATTGCCATACAGAGTGTACTTAATTAAAGAGGAAAGATCTCTTAAGTGGAAGTGGATGCCTTGGGACAACAACATCAGGTAACATAACACTACAAGGCGAGTGTTTCTAGATGTTTGCACAGTACATCAATATGTGGCAAAAGGCAGTGCCTAGGGCACCATCAGTATACTATACATACGTACAAGAATGGACTCACAGAGACTGCAACAATTTCAAGAGTGCCTTCCCCATTAAACGACACCAAATCCCACTGATCTAGAGCAAGGCTTAGATCATGCCACTACCTCCTTCCGATTCTGTGTGATTCAGTCCCTTTACGTGACACTGGGTCCATAAGCAAATCAGTTGGCTTGTGCAGAGATTGTTCAGACTGATTCTGGTTGGAGCTAAATGTCAGATCTCTGTCCCATGCTCCTTCTCATTTTAGAGACATAACCTTGAACTCCCTTGTTACTTGCACACTTTACCAAATCGTAAGAATCTTCAGCAGAATCTGATCTGCTGATTAGATCATCCTGTGCCGGACAGCAACTGGGGAAGAAACGATATTTGCACAGAGAACAACTGAGCAGACATATGGGAATAAAGACATGCCAACTATTCAGTAAGGCTTTACCTGCTATGCCTAATTTTGCAGAAAGATATGGAAAGAATGGAAAGGTTAAAAGGAAGGGCAACGAATATTCTTAGCTTCGTTCTTAATTTCAGTTATGAATGGAAGCCATGAAAACTCTGAAAAGCCATGAAAAGTATTTATTACAAAACAGGAAATCACAGGTCTGATTATGTTGCCACTCATAAGTGTGAAATTCTAGAACAGACGTCCCACAGGAAAGCTACTGCAGGAAAGGACTTAATAGAGGGCATGAATGAAGTACTGTGCTTCAAGGAGCAATGGAATGAACCCAGCCTCCTAAGCTGTTTTTTCTTCAAATTGTGAGGCTCTGCTTGAAGAGGAAAATGAATTTCCAGTCAGATGGACCAGAATCAATGATGATTTAGGGCAATATTTTTTCCCCTTGTGGCTCAGCAATGATTCAAAGGGACTGACATTAATAGGAATAACTAGTGTGTGTTTAAGAAGCAAGTAGGGGATAAAATTTACCAAACAATAAAGCCAATTTGGTATAGGAGAAAAATATGCATATGCAACATGGTATTATCATGTGACAAAAATTCATGCTAGAAAACCTGCATGTTCTGTTTGTACTGATGTCAGGTATTCACTATAAGAGAAAAAAGGTATATTTGTTTTTCTTGCCACAAGAAGCTGCACCACCGTTGTAGTTCATTTGGGTAGAATATATTCCTTTCAATCATCAGTAGTGAAGAATAACAAGTAACTAATTATCCTGCAGAAAGAAACTTGTATTTCCATTCTGATCTTAAAGTAAAAACCAAACCAACCAACCAACCAACCAAACACAAGAAAACTCAATACATTATACTTTTTCATCCTGTTTTCTTTTCACCTTGCACACCGCTCATGAACCAGTACTCTCTTGCTTCATTAATGAAATTCTAGCTCACTTCTTCCTCTGCTTCTATCTCAATTTGATGCTGCTGCTAATTTTTGCTCTCATGTTAGCACTGCACAGGAATCATAAGTACGACTGCTGCATTGGGGAACACTGAGGTCCACACCTAGATGAGAGCCTGTGGATCAACAGCACAGGACGAGGATATTATCCTCTCAGGGAGGTCTGGATGGTAAGGAAAGGTCACTTACTATTGTAGCAACTCTATTCGATGGCTTCTGTTGCCTTGCCTGGTTGCTTTCAGGGATTGCAGACTGTCAGTGCTGGGTTTCCATTCCCCTTCCTGTCACTGATGCAAGTATTTGGATCACTGCCCTAGGGGAGAGCCTGACTACAGAGGTCTCTTCCGACCTTTTTTCCCTTGACAGAACAAATGTTCTTTAGGTCCATACAAGGCTGTTGGCATAGGGGAAGGAAGACTCCTCTGATGCCATTGAATTGGGGCACCCACTTATTGGGGAGAGACTTTTCTCAACCACTACCCTGTATACTCTGCAGGAGGGGTCGAAGCCACACTCCTGGATGTGGCCTAAATGAAGGAGTCACTGTAAAGAACATGGAGGCCTCAACCCTCCTTCAGAATGGAAAAGACAGAGCTAGGCTCCCTTGTTTTTTCAGTGGCTCCCTCATCCTCACCAAGGGCTTCCATTTCCTCCCAGTAGGGGCACAGCACTGTGGGATGAGGAGGAACAACAGAATCACAGAATGGTTGAAGTGGGAAGGCACCTCTGGAGGCCATCTGGTCCAACCCCTGCCCAAGCAGGGCCACCCAGAGCAGGTTGCCCAGGACCATGTCCAGACAGCCTCTGAAGATCTCAGAGGAGGAGACTCCACAACTTCTCTGGGCAACCTGTGCCAGTGCTCTGTCACCCGCACAGCACAGAAGTGCTTCCTGATGTTCAGACGGAGCCTCCTGTGTTCCAGTGTGTGCCCATTGCCTCTCGTCCTGGCACTGGGCACCACTTAGCAGAACCTGGCTCCATCCTCTTTGCACATTTCAGGTATTCATAGACATTGATGAGATCCCCCCTGAGCCTCTTCTACTCCAGGCTGAGCAGTCCCAGCTCTCTCAGCCTCTCCTCACAGGGGAGGTGCTCCAGTCCCTTCACCATCTGGGTGGCCCTTTGCTGGACTCTCTCCAGTGCGTCCTGGTCTCTCCTGCACTGGGTAGCCCAGAAGTGGACACAGTGCTCCAAGTGTGGCCTCACTGCTGCTAAGGGGAAGGATCACCTCCCTCGGCCTGCTGGCAACGTTCCCCCTAACGCAGCCCAGAATACTGCTAGCCCTCCGAGCAGCAAGGGCAC